>CM021101.1:771517197-771544791 GCA_007115665.2 Sequoiadendron giganteum
TAGACACAAAAGGAATGTTTGTTGTAACATTTCTTTTGAGTTCTAGGAGGAAGGGAGATCAAGTGATCTTGGAGGAGTCTCAACAAGATGCCCTCTTGATGAAAGGTAGAAGGTGTCCCTTTGGTTTGTAACAAAGAAGGGTCTTTCTTAGTATAGGATGTCATACCTACACAAGGTGCTTTAGATTGTGAGATTTTGTACACTCCTTTAGAGGAGTGTGTAAAATCTAAACCAATAGTGGGTTGTGAGATGACATTGGTAATAAGCAAAGAGTCCTTTGTTGGTTTCAAAGGATCACTTTCTAAGGTTGGGTTAGAAGGGTGATTTGAGATAGTGTTGATGTTGGAGGAAGGTTTTATGATTTCGATGAAAGGAAAAAATCCAAGACCATGATTTTTTGTTTGCATGATAGGATCGATAGGGTTGCGGATACCTTGTTCATTAACATCACATCCTTTTCCACTATATCCAAGTTGTTTCATAGCTCATTCATAACCTTTTCCATAAATCTTTTTCAGCACTTTTGGATCGGGTGAGGGTTCAGTGTTTGCATTGGTGGCTAAAGTATTTGAGGTGGATGGATTCGAAGGATCGACCAAGTCTTGTGTTGACAAGACTATGCTTCTCTTTTTAGAGTCTTTGTTGGTGATCTTGGTTTCTCCTAGTAAAGGAGGTGTGAAGTCTAAGGAACCCAAATCATTGTCTAAGAGATTTATGATTTCCTCAAGATGTTGTCCTTTATTTGTTGGTTGTGCGGGTTCCACTTGTGTGGTTGGTGTTAAGGTGGTGAAGGGTTTGGATTTGTTTTTCTCAAGTTGTAAGACACAGTAAGGTTGAGGATCGACATCAAGTGTGTACACTTTATTGTTGTAGATGTATTTCATCTTACGATGAAGAGTGGAAGGTAATCTGTTCATGGCATGAATCCATGGCCTGCCTAAAATGAGGTTATATGAACATCATGTGGCATAACATGGATCAATGTATCTAATGTGGCCATTCCAATGGTGAGAGGTAAAGTGATCATGTCCAAGTGGCTTTTGTCCTACACTATCAAATCCACTGATAGATAAAGAGGTAGGTTAAATGTTGGATTTATCGATATAGAGCCTATCCAAGATATTTACACTACACACATTAACAACAGAGCCATTATCAACAAGGGTTCACTTGATCCCTATGTGTTTGTATTGAGATATGATTACAAGAGCGTCAACTTGTTTTTACACATCAAAAGGAGGGAGATCACTTTGGTAGAAAACAATGTCAACATTCAAGCCTTGAATAATAGCTGCAATGTCATTTGTTTGCGCATTAGAAAGGATAGGAATTTGTTGGAAGGAATTTTGCATCATGTTGTGATAGTGAGGGGAGGCTTGAATAAGGTCCCATAAAGATATTTTAGCGGGAGTATTCCTTAGTTGGTCAACAAGGTCATACTCCCTAAGGATTGAATTTAAGTGAGGGGAAATAGGTAATATTGGAGGTGATGAAGGTAAGGAAGTGGAGATTGGTTGTTGGGATCATAGGTTGTTTCTTGTGTAATGTGTATGAGCAACAATATTATGACTTGGTTGCTGTGACACATTATTCATGGGTGGGTAAAGGATTAGTTTAGGTTGACGTTTGGTTGAAGGTGGATAAAGGATTAGTTGAGGTTGAATAATATTAACATCTCTTAGGGAAGGAGAGTCCAACATGGACTCTACAGCTTCTTGTAAGGGCATAATATTATCATTTTCAATGTCTTGCATTATGATATCCTCCCTAGGAGGAGAGATTTTAGGAGAACTACAAGCCACACGTTCTTGACATTCAAAGTTTGGTTCTTCTAAAATAGTTTTGTCACAAGTAGGGGAATGATCAATGATGGGAGTATCATAGGTGGGATGATTAGGAGAGGGTTATATTTGATTGTCAAAGGTCTCATTCTCTTGTTCCATAATATCTACCCTAGTAGGAGAGCTAGCTTCAACACAGGTAGGGAAGGCATCGAGAGAAGGACTACTATGATTTTCAAATAGATTATCCGAAATGGTAGGAGCATTAGGAAAGGGAGGGTCAAGAGTCTGATGACTTCTAATAGGTATATCTTCTAACACAAACCTATCCTCTTTGCATCAAGGAGGGATATTAGCAGAAGGGAAAGTTTGATGGTTATGATTAGGAAGACTAGGTAAGGTGATGTCAAGAAACGTTTGTTGTTTAATGTTTTGCAAAGGGGGATGAGGAGAGGAACAATCAAGACCCTCAATGTTTATATCTTCTATGACCAAAATACCTTCGTCACTAATAGGAGAGGTATAGGGAGAAGCACAAGTATGATTGTTATGATTGTCAACAATAATATCCTCATCAAGGGGTAGTGCAATGTTAAGAATTGTGTCAATGGTTTGGTTATTAACATGTTCTTTAATGAATTCATTATTGTAATCTACATTGAACTCATAAGAATGAGTGTTGAATTTATGCAATCCATTTGAAACCAAATCAAAGCCACATATTTTAAAAGAAAACATGGTATGAAGAGAAAGGAAAGAAAACTGTGCAATGCAATAATTTAAAGTGAAATGTTGAACTGCACTTTTTCATGTGGAAAACAAGGTAATTTTTTTATTACACTATGCAATAATCTAAAAAACAAATGTAGTATATGCAAAATTAAAACTAAGAAATGCATGAAATGAGCTAATTTAAGCTATTTTTAATGAAATGCATGTAACAAAAACACAACCAATGGATATAGATAGTTATTGGCACAAAACAAAAGCTTAAAAATAGGGTTTTCAGCTCTATAAACGATAGCTTTAGGGGCCCAAAGGGACTAGGTCACCCAGGGTGGCGACTTAGTCCACCTAGTGATTTTTTTGAGATTTTGCAGAATATTTGGATTGATTCAGGTGGTTTATGTGTTGTATAATGTAGATCTAAGATGAGAGTGCAAAATTTTAGAAATTTTAAGATGCAAAAATGCAACCTATATGCACTTTCACTAATTTAAAATTTTAAAACCCTAGAATGCACAACAATGAAAAACCTTAATGTGATGTTCATGCAAGCTATTCCTAGGATACAAAACCAGAAGTAAGAAAGTGTTCTAAAGGCGGGTTCACCAAAATGTAACATAGATTTTGGTACCAGAAGATTCTCTAACACTTCTAAGGTTTTTCACCTAAAAGGAGAGAGGTAGGCCAAAATGAACCACCAAAAATAGATGCAATAGGGAAAGAGGATTCCCCAATAGGTTCCTAGGGTTTTTCACCTAGGAGTTTGGTTGAGGAATAGTGCTCTCTTTCACACTAAAGTATTTTTGGAAAGTTCATTCAAAGATTGAGGGTTCTAAATAGTTATGTGAAATGTGTTCAAATGAAATGATCTAAGTGCTAGAAAATAATGAAGAAAACTATCAACTAAATGTAAACTATTGAAATGCAAAAGGTGTTTGAAAACACATAATGACATGTAGACTTATGCTAAATTACCTAAGAAAGCTTATGAAATAAGACAAAACATTGGAAATGAAAGGTGTGCACTTGGGAATGAGTTGCAGACTGGAAAAGAGACTAGAAATGTTGTTGATGCTGAAATCCAAGTTTGTTGGGACACTTATGCCATTTTGGGCGACCTAGTCCCAGATCTGGAAAACTGCATTGGAGCTTGTTTCTACCAAATGGGTATCCATATCTACCAAAATATTTAAGAAGAAGGTTCAGTGGGGCTAGGTCACCATTGTTGGCAACTTAGTCCACTTCTGAATTTCTAAAAATCAGAGTGTAAATGGAAGCCCTAGGTTTGCACTTCTGCTCCTCCAGGTATCCGGTTTCGAAAGTGAAGAATTTGGTCTACAAGTGTCTTCCAAGCTTCAACTAGGGTTTCTACAACCTTGAAGATATTTGACAAGTTGATGAAGATTATTCCACCTTCGTTCTTTGCCAGATCTACATACAAGACCTACAAATCACACTAAGAGGGAAAGCTTTTTGATTGTTAGGGCATGGGGGTTTGCCTTGGTCAAACCCCTTTTAAGTAATCAAACCAAAATGATGAAATAATGTAAAGAAGAATGAAACAATGGAGTTTACCTTGCCTTGATGATAGATCTTGAGTTGTAGCAATGGAGGATTCAACCCTTGAATGCTTCTTGAGAGATGTCTTGATGACTTAGAATGTAAAAACCCTAGCTTGCTTGAGAATAATGATGGGTGATGAAAAAGGGAGAGTGAATAATGAACTTGTTAGGGTCAAAATGAGGGGAAAAACCCTTATTTATACATGCTATGCCCTAATTTCTCGAAAATAACACAACACAGACCGACCTTAGGGTTTAGGAGACAAAATATTGCAAGAAGTTTAAGTTTATTTTTATTTTTATGCCACATGGGACTAGGTCGCCCAAGGTGGTGAAATAGTCCACCTAGGCAATTTTGATTGAATGTAGGAAATTAACATTTGGTTAATGATGTTTGTCGGGATTGTCTTCTAAAACACACCTAAGATAGGACCTATAAGTGCATTAAGGGGTCATTATAGCATAAGAAATGGTTGATTTAGTGATGAAAAATCTAGAAAAGTGTGAGGGTTAGTTATGTTGGAAAAACAAGGATATACAATTGAGAGGGGGGGTGAATCAGTTGTTACATAAATTAAACTTATTCAACCTTAATCAACCTTTAATCTCAGATATGATAATTAACAGTGCAAGCATAAATCAACAACACATCAAAAACACATGAACACCAAGATTTTATATGTGGAAACCTTGCTAGGGGAAAAACCACAGTGGATGTTAGTCCACAAGATTATACCCTATTAGAAGTATAATGAAACAAATGAATAGGGAATGCACATGCATTCAGGCACACTACCTAGAGATCACTACTCAAAGGGAAGGATCACTACCTTACATAAAACAATCAGATTAAATCCATCTGATGAGGTTGAACTGAAGAATTAGCTTCTACAAAAGCTTGATGATAGTTCTGGTTAGGCACATAAACACTTCTTCACACTCTGCTCTGCATTCGGATGATCTTATCTTTATTTGCACATTTCACATACAAAATTCATGCTTGCATACCACAAATGAATAAAACAATCGCTCTTATATATCCGCTACATGAATTTACATCAATAACTCCATCGGCCACAAATAAAGAATAAATTATAATTGTTGGCCCAATTCATGAACAAATCTCAATGCGCACCAACCTAAGTCGGTCACAACATAGTAAGGACCTAAATCAACATCCTCAAACATGCCAAACAATACAATATTAATCTCTACAACACGCTACCACCATCATGTTAGCTAAGAACATGAAAACTCGAACACACAAAGGAAAAATATTCGATCACAAACACACCAATAAACGCAGATGTACCACACTAATAGAGCATGATCTAGAAACATCACAGAACATCTTGGGGATGTACGCAACAACTCAATTCATGAAAATTGCAATCACATCTTCCAGAAACACCTGCTATAGTAATTGAATAATTGTAGGAACACAAAACTTCATAAATTTCTCAATTCTTGATGCGTACCTCTGAAACTTTCAGACGAAATACTAGATAGACTAAAAAACAAAACCTTTAATACGTGCCTTCTGACCATCAACGTACAAAATTTTCGATCCTTTTGATCTTCCCAGCTTTATAGACTGCCTGTAATATATTTATTATAATTTTCTCAATATCCTCGACATATACAACCTTCAGTCCATTAATGCTAATAGTGTTGATATCAATGACAACCACATATCAGCAACACAACCACAACATCCAACAAGTTACAACACCTTATGAAACTTTAGACTAAGGCTTGGAAAAGGGTAAAAAGAGGTTGTTTAGTTGGATTATGATGAAAGGGTCCTGGAAAAGTGAGGAAATGTGTAACAAAACTTCACAAAACCTTTACAAGACACCTTAGAATCTAGACAAAACTAGGCCAAAAACCACAAGAAAGGGCCCAAATGAGTGAAAAGTGTCAAGGCTACACTTTTCGACGACACAAGTAATTAAACCAAAATGAAGAGATAATAAAATGAAGCATGAAACAATGGAATAAGAACCTTGCCTTGATTATTGTTCTTGAGTGGCTGCAATAATGGTTGAAGAATCTGCACTTGAATGCTTGGAGAGATGTCTTTATGACTTAGAATGCAAGAAACCTAGTAGGGTGATCCCACAATAGTGGATTACAATTTTTGGCCAAATTGGACACTTAAATTATATTTTTAAACTAAATCTTCACATTTGGGCACCTATAGCGGCTAAACCATGAGGAATTTGAAGATGATGCAAACTAGAGTCTCATCACATTTTGTCTGTAGATTCTAAAAATATATTTTTTAAAATTTTAAGAATCAGATTACACTTCTTTTTCCATCTCCCACGAAAACTGTTTTTTTGTCAAAAAACAACATTTTTAAAAAGTGACGCACGCCGTATAATGCATAAATGTTTTTCCATGAAGGATAAAATTCCAATTCTTTTGAATTTAGATTTGTAACTCTGATATCTAGTGCTTCCACTTGGTTAGATAGTTTTTTATTGAATATTTTTTCTTTAATCAAGTTTCGAACTCAAACCAATTACAATTCATACATAGTGTGACTGTATAACAAATAGCTTTTTTTGAATATATTGATTTTTTTTTTTGTTGGATCAAGGACTTCAATATTTGGTGCACTCATATTTTTCAAATTTTTTTTTGATAATCTACTATTTTTCCACATGTGTAGAACAAAGACCTTCATTTTTGACAAAAAACCTATGTTTAATAAAACTAAAAAAAAAAAATACATAATAAAACCAAAACATATTAAAATTATATTTGTTGGATAGCTTGGTCTGAGGACTACCTGATTCCAGTTGGGTTTGTGATGACTCCTCAATTTTCATCCTCAACCCAAGCTTCGAAGCATAAAAAATTATGTTTACAAAGTGCCTGAGGGGGAGAATGAGGGCAAAGGGGTGTTCGGTCGAACCCCCTTCCGAAAAGGGGTTTTCAATTTTTTTTGTCCGTGCATGCATTAATTTGGTTCGACCAAACGCTTTTTTGGTTTGTTCAAACCTCCAAAATCAATTTTTTTGCCATGGGCTGATTTTTTGTGAGTTTTCCTTCCACCATCAAATTGTAAACCACTATTATGGCTTCACCCCCTAGCTTACTTGAGAAGAAGGATGAATGGAGAGAATAGAAGGAGAGGACTAGAATTAGGGTAGAGTAGAATTAGGGTGAAAGTGAGGGGAAAACCATTTTTTTATACATGTTGTGCCCTAATTTATTGAAAATAACACATCACAGGCTGACCTTAGGGTTTAGGAGACAATATCCCACCAAGATATTAAAATAATTTTATTTTTATGCCACATGGGACTAAGTCACCCAAGGTGGCGACTTAGTCCACCTTGGAAATTTTGAGTGGTTGTTAGAATTAAAATGTGATAAATGATGTTTGTCGAGATTGTCTTCTAAAACACACTTAAGTAGGACCTATGAGTGCATTAAGGGGTCATTTTAACATAAGAAAGGGTCAATTTGTTGATGGCAAGCCTAGGAAAGTGTGAGAGTTTGTTGCAACTTCTTACAAAACTTTTAAATAAGGCTTGGTAAGGGGTAAAAAGAGGTTGTTTAGGTGAAATATGATGAAAGGGTCCTAGAAAAGTGTGAAAGTGGGTTACAACACTTCACAACACTTTTACAAGACACCATAGAATTCTTATTGATTTGCAAGGGTTCAAGACCTAATGTGAATGTGTTGGCCACATTACAACATTAAATTCAAGTAAAACTAGGCCAAAAACCATAAGAAAGGCCCAAATAAGTGAAAAGTGTCAAGGCTACACTTTTTTATGACAGATTTAGCCCCCACTTTAGTGAGAGGATGAATTTGATTCAAACTCACACTAAAGTAGCCAAGTGGTGTGAATGGTGAAGGATGACAAAGTTGAAGGAGACGGTCAAGCCCCCAGGATTCAAGATTCTAAGTCAAATCGACATTAGTGCAAAAGGTCACATTTAAGGGTGAATGATTTGCAACAAAACAAGATACATGATCATGCAATGACAAGAACTAAAAGGGAGAAAATAAGGAAATTAAAAGGTTGGATCAAGCTTCGATCGTTTATCTAGCTAGTTGTGGATTAGATCTAGGTTGTTTGTCCAAAAAGATTCATACTCGCTCTAAGGTGACAAAGCTCTTGGTTGTCCATCGGGTGTGAAATCCAAGAAGGTGAGAAACATACACTCATGGCTAGTATGCACTCACACACATGCAGGTGGCTATGGGGAAATTCATGCCATTGGTTGGGCTTCCCACTCAAACCATACCGAAGTTATACCTCCTGATAACTTTAATAAGGTGCCACAAAAGAAAATGACTATTGAAAATGATGGTGTAAGGAATGTTCAAAGGGATTTAGTTTAGGTCATGCAATGTCTCATCTTAAGGAACATCATGTGTAATGTCTCAAAGAGAGGAAAAGTGCAAATGGTCTCATCCTGGGCAACATTGTACCTAATGTTTCCAAGAGAGGCAATTGCAAGAAAAAATAAAATTGCACAATGAAATGTGAGTGTTGATGTATGCCCCCACTTTAAATTGATTGCTAATGCCATTACTGCGAGAAATTTCTTTAAAGTAGAAGAAGAGGATGTCGACATCCTACAATGATTTAACAACTAAGCCCTTACAGTTGTCATTCAGAGATTGAACATCTAACCTGAATAGCTATTTCAATCATCATGAAGGTGCATTTAAATTGTCAACCCAGGGACGTAAACTTAAAATGGGTCAAGATAGTATGTGCACTAGGAATCCAAAGTAGCCATATTCATCCTACAACTAAGAAAGAGACAATGCTGAAAGTAGATAGATTGGAAGGAAATAATATGAGTGCTGAGCATCAACCAATAGTTCTATACTAAGTTGAAATGCATGACAAAAATAAAAATTTGAGCGAACAAACATGAAACTACTCTACCTGCTTTAGCTGCAGGAACAGTCATAGAATGGAATTCTAGTGGTTGCAGGAATAGACAGTGCCAAATTCTTAACTAATTACTGAATATAAAATAACTAACTAACCTAAGGGATTAAATACTCACCAAGTGGGCCACCTTGGATGAGTATCCCCTAAAACAAATTTAAACTCAGATGCATAAACTTATCACTTCATTTCATTCATTGAAAAAACATGAGTACAATCGAGAAACATGCTTGTATTACTGAAAAACTAAGAGTGCGAGTACATCATCAGATTAAGCAACCTCTTGAGAAGGAGCATCTGAGTCTTATTTATAGAAGCTACTAACTAAGCACCTAGCAAGGTAGTCAAATCCGTCAAAATAGGAGGACGCCATATTAGGGAAAGCATAAAAAGTGGAGAGGCAGTTACGCATGCGTGGAATCTAGTCAGGCATGTTTGCCTTAACATAGATCTAGCACAAAAGTAACACCTATATTCACTCAATAGGAAATTAAGACAATTACAAGGCGGTTACAACTTCTATTTGAATGAGGAATCTTTCCACCATTGAGAGCCTTTCTTCATTGAATGTCGACCTTGTTGACCGGTATGGAGGATGACTAGCTAGTGAAATCTTCTTTAATTGTAGGCCTCTAATTATATCTGCATGACAATATTAGTATGCACAACAACTGCATATCTATAAATTTCTCAAAGTGACATTCATTAATCACATGTAAAAATTAACATAGATAGTTCATATAACATGTCAATATCATTTAAAAGATAAAAATAAGTTCATGTCCAAAGTCTATGGTTTTAAGGAAATATCATAAGAAGGTCAACATCTAGACATCAAATTCTATGAAAAATACAACAAATGGACAACAAAATCTATCAATAATTGGACCATAAACTAGACTCATCACTCCCCCCAACCTAAGGTATTGCTGGTCCTCCAGCAGAGGAAGAGTTGTTCTTTTTCTTGGTCAATGCCCTAAAATTTGCAATCGTCATTTATCCTACATCAGTTTCTGTTGTGTGTGGATTAGGTTCTCAATAGAACCCTTGTTGTCTGTCCAACTTGCTCCATCTCTATCTCTCTACAACTATGTCATATTGCTAGTACCTAAATTTTGGCACAAGCCACAGTAGGATAGGTGGTTGCAAAAGTTAGTGGAATCCAAAATTGTCTCTTTGTCCTTCCAATCTGTATATATCTATCAACTCTCTTAAGTGTTGCAACATAGTTTTGTGTATAATGAGGCTTAGCTTGCTTCAAATCATTAGTTAGGTTGTTCCACCTTTATGACAGGTATCTCATTACATATTCTTCTGGGATTTTTGCTACCTCCTCATATTCTTTATAAACTACTTCTCTCTTAGGTAGGATCCTATTGCCATAGCTTGGTCAATAAAGAATTATGTGCCAATCCTTGAAAATGTCTCCTGGATTTCTAGATTCAGACTTGATGGGCAGATGAGTGTTGGATTCAATTTTCCTATAAGTCCTGAATTGGTTTCCCCAACTAACTTTGTTCTATATCCAGGACATAAATACCCTTAATTGGACATATCCAACATACAACAGTGGATTCCAATCATGGTCATTGGTCACAACATGATTATGCAAATAGAATTCATACAATGAATTCTTCATTTCAGGAGGAGCAATGCGATAAGAATTGAAAAATTCAAGAAGGGTCTTAATGGAAGGATTCAAACTGAAACAATCCTTCCTAGTTTAAAATAAAGATGCTTCTCCTTCAAATATAGAGCATAGACCCTTGGCGGAGTCTTGCACTCAAAGATCTAAGGTACTAAGGCTGCCATATTATCCACCTTTTTCTTTAAAGCAAAAATTTCTTCATTCTTATCCTCAATCTCTTCATCTCTCTTTTGAATTTCCCACTTTAGCCTACGTTTCTCTACTTTCCATTCTTCTTCCCTCCTTTTCACTTCTTTCCACAAGTTCATGGCTACCATGTGCATCGAACAATCAAAGGGCCTTTGTATTCCTACCAAAAAAATTCCTGGCACTTTTGCTTGCTCTTCATAGAGTATCAGTTGCAGGGCTTCTATTTGTCCAGCCAATTCCGGCTGTAAGGGTGTTGACTGTTCTCCTAGTTCTAGCTGCAAGGCCTTAAGTTCTTGTTCTTTCTCTTGCTGCAAAACTCTTGCTTCTACTCATGCTATAAGAGCTCCCGATTTTCCTCATACACTTTTCTTTCAACTTGTTATGTGATGTTAGCAAGATCTACTAGCATTATGCTTGTTTCTTCCTCAAATATTCTATTTTCTTCGACATTCACCTATCCCATTGGAGCTTATGTATCCTCCCCTAATGTTTCTCTAGGGTTAGGGCTTCCCTCGGGAGATCCACCAAAGGCTGGCCCAGCTGGTCTTAATTTTATAAGAGGGTTTCTATACTTTTCTTTTGCTACAGGAAGAACAGTGTCAGCCTTCAGTTTCTTAGAGCTTGGCACTTCTTTTTTTTTCATTTGCTTTTTGGGTAAGTGCACCAAGATGGTTCCCAAAAAGGGGACTTAAGTGGACAACTTTTTTCTGAAATCAGGAAATACTGACTTTGGACATGAAATTGAGGATACTTAGACTCAAAATTTTGAGATGGAACAAAAAGTAGGATTCAAGTGCTCCGAGTCTACTTTCTAAACTACTAATTTATTTTGAAAATAATTGAGATTAAGGGGTTCAAATGAGGGACGTACACAAATTGGTGTTGTTTTTGTCAGAAAAAAACATAACATAGCAACTCTTGTATGACCCTCATATGGTGAACTTTTTTTTAGTATTTTTAAAATCGCAATGGTCAGAAGTTAGCTAACAGTATGTAGTTGATGCACGATTTTTCTGATAATTTTTTCATGAATATTTGATTTTTTACTAATTTGCGAAGTGGACATATCCTGAAAATAGAATTTCGGTTGTGCTACCCCTACAAATTTTGGAAACTAATTTATTTGGTTTTTTAAAATTTTTTAAAATTTTGTAGAATGGAGTCTAGTTTCTAAAAATGTAATTTATTTGAAAAATTTATGAACGGTTAATTTATAACGGAAAAAATACCAAACACTGCTTTTTGGCAAAAAAAAGACATACAAATAAAATAAATTATGGATGAAAGACTTAACATTTTCAAAAAGTGAAAAAAATTACATTGTTGGATAGCTAAGAGATAACCCAACATTACCCATGTGCTCGATTTTTTTGATTTGAACAACGTGCAATCCTGACGGTGAGCACGAACTCGATTATGAGAAATATGGTGGATTTTTTAAAAACACGTCTTTGGTCATTGGGAATGCCCTCCAAGTCTTTGGGTTGGTATTCCAAGGCAAATACCAAGCTTAAAGTTTGGTAATTCCCAAAGCAAGATATAACGTGAGCGCGTTATAACTCGCTCGCATTATATCTCACTTTTGACATGGTTTTTGCTTATGTGGGGAACATGTCTACTAGCACATAACGCGAGTGCATTATAACGCACTCGTGTTATGTCTTACTTTATGTTAAATGCTAATATATTAATGTATTCTGATATATTTTTATATACATGTATGTATGTATGCTTGTATGGATGTAAGATTATATGTACATATGTATTATGCTTGTATGTATGCATTTATGTATGTCTTTAGACGAAGGGAGAATTTAGAGAGTCTAGAGAGATGGAGAGGGGGTCGAAGTGAGATTTTAAGAGAGAGGGAGTGGGAGAGAAGGGGTTGGATTGAGGGGGACTTAGCTAGGTAGGGTGGGAGGGATAGAGGGAGGGAGAGAGAGAGAGGGGGGGTGGGAGAGAGAGAATTGAGGGAGAGAGAGGAGAGAGAGACAAAGAGAAAGAGAGGGTTATGTAGGTAGGGTGAGAAAGGGAGAGACTTGAGAGTGTGAGGGGCTGAGAGGGAGAGACTTGAGAGATAGGTAGTGAGAGGGAGTGTGAGAGAGGGAGGCGAGAGATGTAGTGTGAGAGGAGGGGAGAGAGGAGTGGAGAGAGAGGAGTGCGAGAGAGATGTAGTGAGAGAGAGGAGGGAGAGAGGAAGTGTGAGAGAGATGGAGAGAGAGGGAGTGGGAAAGAGAGGGGGTTTGAGTGAGAGACCTGAGAGAGGGAGAGGGTGTGACAGGGAGTGACCTGATAGAGGTAGAGAAAGAGGGGTGGAGTGAGAGGGACTTATCTAGGTAGGGTTGGAGGGATAGATAGAGAGAGGGGAGAGAGACAAAGAGAGAGTTACCTAGGTAGGTTTCCAGAGGGAGAGACCTTAGAGAGAGAGGGGGTGGGAGGAAGAGACATGAGAGAGAGGGAGAGAGAGGTAGTGGGAGAGAGTGGGATGGAGTGGGAGGGACATAAAGAGAGATGGATAGAGGGAGTGAGAGAGGGTGGTAGGGATTGATTGAATGAGAGGTACGCAGAAAGAGGGAGATGGTAGATAGAGACAATTAGAGAGGGTGGGAGGGAGGGAAGGAGGGAGAGGTGAGATGTATAGATAGAGAGAAAGTGATAGGGGTTGAGGGATTAGGATGGAGGACCTATAGGGTTGATGGTTTCTAGGGTAGTAGGGTTTAAGGTTTGAGGGTTGATGGAATAGGTTTGATGGTAGAGGGTATTTGGTTGAGGGTATAGGGTAGAAGGTTTTAAGGTTTAAGCGTTTAGGGTTGAAGGGTTTGAGGTTAAGGGTTTAGGGTTAAGGGTTTACTTGGTTGAGGGTAGAGGGTTTAGGGTATAGTTTTGAGGGTATATGGTTGAAGGATTAGGTTCAGGGTCCAATGTAAGGGGTAGAGGGTTTAGGGTTTAAGGATTGAGGGTTGAGGGATTAAGGGTTGAGGGTTGAGAATTGAGGGTTGAGTGTTTAATGTATAGGGTAAAGGGGTAGAGGGTTTAAGGGTTGAGGGTTGAAGATTGAGGGTTTAAGGTATAGGGTCGAGGGATTAGGGTTGAGGGTCCAATATATAGGGTAGAGGTTATAGGGGTTGAGAGATTAAGGGTTGAGGGATTAGGGTTTAGGGTAGAGAGTATTGGATTGATGGGAGAGGTTAGAGGGTAGAGGGTAGAGGGTAAAGGGTTTAATAGTTTAGGGTTTAAGGGGTTAGGGTTGAGGGTTGAGGGTTTAGGGTTGAGCGTTTAAGGGTTTAAGGGTCAAGAGGGTTGAGGGATTAGGGTAGAGAGTTTACTAAGTGGGTTTAAGGGTTGGGGGATTAGGGTTGAGGGAGAGGGTAGAGGATTGGCGGTAGAGGGTAGAGGGTTTATGGGTTAGGGTTTAAGGGTTTAGGGTTTAGGGATGAGCGATTAATAGGTTATAGGGTAGAGGTTATAGGAGTTGAGGGATTAGGGTTTAAGGGTTGAGGGTTGAGGGATTAAGAGGGTATAGGGGTTGAGGGATTAAAGTTTAAGGGTTGAGGGTTGAGGGTTGAGGGATTAAGAGGGTATGGGGGTTGAGGGATTAGGCTTTAATGGCTGAGGGTTGAGGGATAAAGGATTAAGAGGGTATAGGGGTTGAGGGATTAGGGTTTAAGGGTTGAGGGTTGATGGTTGAGGGATTAAGAAGGTATAGGGGTTGAGGGATTAGGGTTTAAGGGTTGAGGGTTGAGGATTGAGGGTTGAGGGTTGAGGGATTAAGAGGGTATAGGGGTTGAGGGATTAGGGTTTAGGGGTTGAGGGTTGAGGGATTAAGAGGGTATAGTACCCTGTTCTTAGCAACTTTTTAGCCAAGGTCATACCACTTGAGTGTGACCCACACATGCCATTATGTACCTCGGTTAGAGCAGTCAGGGCTTCCTTGGGTTTTAAACAACGTAACAGGGTTCCATCGGTACTCCTACGGAAGAGGGTTTCTCCTAGGATGACGAATCGTGAAGTCCTTTTGATGAAAGTGCGTTTTAGGTTCGGGGTGATGTCAGTGGGGAGGATTCCTAACTTTAGGTAGGTGCATATATCATGATACCAAAGATCACCGGGACCAACGAGTTCACATGCGTATTCTGACTCTGGTACCTCGAATGTGGGTACGAGAAGCTGCTCTACGAGGAATTCATGTTTCAAGACATTACGAGGGATGTCGAGTAAGGATCCAATTGTCGCCATTGCATCAGCCACTCTGTTGTTTGTCCTTGGTATCTGCTCAAAGGTAATGTCGATGAAAGATTCCTTGAGGCTTTCTACCACCTTCTTGTATGGTGTGAGCTTATCATCCTTGGTTTGGTATTCGCCGTTGACTTGGTTGATAATAAGTTGCGAGTCGCCATAGACTTTTAGTGCCATGATTCACCATTGTGCTGCAATCTTGAGTCCTATGGTCAAAGCCTCATATTCTGCTATATTGTTAGTACAAGGGAATGCCAACTTGTATGATCTAGGTATGCAGTCTCCTTGCGGCGTGATGAAAAACACACCAGATCCTGACCCATGTGTGTGAGAGCCATCAAAGTATAACTTCCAGTGGTCTATTGCACCAAGGTTAAAAAGGGACTCATCTGGGAATTCTGATATGAGTGGGTTATCTGTACAGAGGGGAGCTTCTGCCAGCTGATCCGCAATGAATTGCCCTTTTATGGCTTTTCGTTCTACATACTCGATATCATGTTCAGATAATATCATTACCCACTTAGCCATTCTACTTGTAAGTGCTGCTTTTGTCAATAGGTACTTTAGAGGGTCTATTTTGGCAATCAACTTGATTTGGTGCGCTAGCATGTAGTGTCTGAATTTCTAAGCCGCAAATACCAATGCTAGGCAAGCTTTCTCTATTGACGTGTAATTGAGCTCATGTCCCACCATTGTTCTACTGATGTAGTAGATAGCCTGCTCGGTTCCCTTTTCATCATGTTGGGCTAAAAGGGCCCCTAGGGCGGCTGTTGTTGCGGAGATATATAGGATTAATGATTTCCCCACAATTGGTGGCATCAATACAGGTGGTGTAGGTAGATATTCTTTTATTTTGTTGAATGCTTGCTCACATTTGTCATCCCATCTAAAAGCTACTCCCTTGTGAAGTAGGTGTGAATAGGCAATCTGTTTATCTGCCAATTGTGCTATGAATCTTCGGATGGACTGGAGTCTTCCTTGCAATCCTCTTAGTTGTTTTAACGTTCTTGGTGCTTTCATTTCGAGAATTGCTTTTACCTTTGCAGGGTCTACCTCTATCCCTCTCATTGAAACTATGTATCCTAGCAGCTTCCCTGATTGCACCCCAAAGACACACTTCTTTGGGTTGAGTCTAACCTTATATTGTTCGAGCCTGTCAAAGATAGCACTTAGAGTTGCTATATGGTCTTGTCTCTTCTTTGATTTAGCAAGTATGTCATCTACATAATCTTCGACTGTTTTGTGGATCATGTCGTGGAAGATTAATGTCATGGCTCTTTGGTAGGTAGCTCCTGCATTCTTCAATCCAAATGGCATTACATTCCAGCAGTAGGTACCCCATGGACATGTGAATGTTGTCTTGTGTTGGTCTTCTTTTGCGATCAATATTTGGTTGTACCCCGAGAAACCATCCATTAGGGACAGCATCTCATGTCTGGCCGTCATATCCACTATCATGTCAATGTTGGGTAGTGGAAAGTCATCCTTGGGACATGCTTTGTTTAGGTCTCTGAAATCAGTGCAGATACGGATGCCCCCTTTCAGTTTTGAGACTGGTACGAGGTTAGATACCCATTCTGGGTAGTCAATCGGGCGTATGAAGCGAACATCCAGAAGTTTCTGCAGCTCAATCTTTACAAGCAAGGCTATTTGTGGGTGCATCTTCCTTAGCTTCTGTCTGACTGGTTTTGCTCTGGGGTGAACGGCCAAATGATGCACTACTACTTCAGGATCCAGGCCTGGCATGTCTGCATAGGTCCATGCAAAATTTACCTTTCTCTCCTTTAGGAAAGCTGCCAGTTGTTTTTGTTCTTCTTCTAGGAGGGATTCTGCATAGAAGGTAATTTGTGGTTCTGGTTCTGTTCCTAAGTTGACCGGGTTGCACTGTTCTGCCAATACTGTTGACTTCTCCTGGTGTAGAGCAGTAGGGGGAAGATTGAATCCTTCATCCTCTGGTGCCTCAGAGAGGTTTTTGCCATTGGATGCACCCTTTATTTTTACTATTTTATGGTTAGAGAGTGCCACAGTGTGGTTTTCACTCAATAACTCTGAGCTTATTCTCGATCTTTTTCTTTTGCGACTGAAGGACTCAATCGTCTCCCCATAGTATGCTTGTGTGTCTAGAGTGATATCAAATCCTGCCTTGTGATCTCCACATGGAACAGTATCCCTTAGTCCCATGAATTCGGAGAGAGCCTCATCGTTTTCGAATGAGTCTAGAATCGGCGGTCCCCGTTGGTCGTGATCGATGAGTTGGGGGTACACTAAGTGGATTTGGTGGGTTTGTTGGATTGGCTCAACGGGTGAGACACTAATCATTAGTAAGGTGGAATCTTCAAAGAGCCTAGGTAAGCCACCTATGGTGTCATCGTCGTCACTGCTACTACAAACGTCAGTTATGTCAAATGTGAAGTTATCGAGAGGTAGGCCTGTGGATACGGGTAATCTAAGGTTAGTTGCCGAGACTCGAGGAGAGGACCTAACTGCCCTATTAGGAACACTTCTACCACGCACAGTTATACTCGGAGGGGTACAACCGAGGCCAAGGTTTTGTGTTCTTCTTTCTACAATGATGGGCTCCAACCATCCATCACTGTTTCTTCCTAGGCTTTCATTCCTGTTATAGCCCATGCTGAACATCATTTGTAACCCTCTGTTTGTTTCCTCCATGGGTAGGGTGGGAGTGGGTCTTTCATCTTGGTACAGAGTGTTTGTGATGTCCTCCTCGTCCACATTTTCCTGACTGAGATCCCCCCAACTGTGGAATCCAGAGGGTTCTGTTCTAGTGCGGACAGGTGTTTGAGTCAATTGTGGTTGCCCATGTGATCTAGGAGATTGTGGTAACTCTCCTACAACAAAAGCATTTCTCTTCATTCTATAATCACCGCATCCATTGTCCTATATCATGTTCTTGATCTCGGATATGTCGGGGATGGCGGGTGTCTCTGTCGCCGAAGTGGAGGTGAGATTAGCTGGGTCTATGTATGAAGTGGATGGTCCTTCATCATTTTTAGGTACTTGAGGGATCTTGTAAAACTTGGCTTCCAAGTTTTTGCAATAGGCGAAGGGTTCGGGATCCCCATATATGGTAACCTCCTCATTTTGATATAAGAACTTAATGCACTGATGATAGGTTGAGGCCACTACCTTCATTCCATGTATCCATGGGCATCCCAGGAGGATGTTGTATGGCAAATCAAGGTCAAGAACTTGACAAGTTGTTTCCATGGTTGCTGGCCCCACTTGGATGGGGATCTTGATAGTGCCCTGAGACACTCTTTCTTGGTCATCATATGCTCTTATGGTGATACTTTTGTTTTTATTGATGGAATCCTCAGCGAATCCTAATTTCTTTATAAGTTTCAGAGAACAAATATTAAGACCTGCACCACCATCTACCAGGACTCGCTTGACTTTCTTTTTATGAACTAGGATTTGGAGGTGAAGTGCCCGGTTATGAGATGGCTGCGGGGGGAAATCTTGGTCCGAAAATGTGATGAGATTCGGGGTAACAATGTTACCTACCATAGCCTGAAATTGCTCTGTGTCAAGGGTGGCAGCGACAGTAGAGGCAGCTAGAACTTCATCCAGGATCTGTCGATGAGCGGAGGAGATTTTTAGTAATTCCATGATGGATATTTGTGCGGGTGTTCTCTTCAATTGGTCAATTACATTGTAATCATAGGGGATGGCCTTTGTGTTGGTAATGGGGGTCTTAGCAGGTGCCCCAACAATGGTAACTTTTCCGCCTCATGTGGTGACTCCATAGTCATTGTTGGTTCCCTTGATATTTATGACAGTGACCAACTCTTCGACACATCTGACTATCTCTTCGTATACTAGATTGGCACTAGCATACTTTTGTTTACCCTTATTATTCCCTTGGTTATTTCCCTGATTATGATTCGGCATCGAATTCGTGTAGATTTTTAGGTCTTGGTTTCCGGTCGGCTGCTCGATGTTGATGACCTTATCCTCGATGAGGTCTTGGATGATATTCTTGAGTCTCATGCAGTTGGCGGTGGTGTGTCCTTTGACTTTGTGAAAGTCACACAGGAGATTCTCATTGTACCACGGCGGTTTGGTCATGGGCTCTGTGTATTGTTCGGAGTTAGAGATTTTGATTAAGTTTTCTTTGACCAATTTCTTCATGACAGACTCAATCAATTCGCCGAGGGCTATGAACTTTCTCTTGGGGGGAAACTTGTTACGGGGAGGTGGTCCTCCTTGATTACCCACATTGTTGACTTGGCTGGTGGAAGGTGGTTGTGACTGTGCTACTATCGCATTAGCTTGCACATTGTTGTGGTTATGAGTTTGCAGATGATGATGATTTTGGGTGTTTTGCTTAGGAGCACTAATGACTACCTTAGCATCAACCACGCCGTCGTTCGTGATATTTTTGTTCCTCGACCATGTTCGAGGTTTATCATTGTAGTTGTTGCACGGGCGGTTATCCTGCGGTGGAGTGAATGTAGGTGTGCCTCCTCGCGCATTAAGGGCTCTTTCGATGTTGAGCGCCTTTGGAATTAGTTGATCGTAAGATGTGATGCACTGCATTTTTAGGTAGAACGCCAGGTTTTCATCTAAGTTGACTATGATGGTGCAAACTTGTTGTTCCTTTGGAATGGCCCACTTGCTCTGATTGGCCTTGGATCGCCATCTTTGCAAGAAGGATGCAAATAACTCTCCTCTTCTTTGTTTGAGTGCAGATAGTTCTTCTAAACTAACATCCACACCCATATTAAAAGCGTAATTTTTAAGGAAAGCCTCCACAATTTCCTCGAATGTTTTAATGCCCATGGGTAGGCAAGAAAACCATTCCATAGCTACACCAGTCAGGCTTCGGGGGAAGAGCCGCATTAGATACATGTCATCATATGCGACTTCCATGCAGTGCACCTGAAATTCCCTGACGTGGTTTTCAGGGTTGCCCGTTCCATTGTACTTATCAAATTTGGGGATCTTGAATCCCTTTGGAAACGGTACCATGGTGAGACTTCTATCGAATAGATAAGGGCACAAGTTGCCTAGTTTCCTTGTGTTTTTTCCTGCTTGCAAGTCCAACACCTGCTGTGAGAGCAATTTGATCTGTGTTGCGACATCCTTGCTTGGGTCGGGGGGTGGGATGAATGAGTGGTGAGGTGTTTGATGGGTGGGGAGCATACTGGTCGGTGTTTGCTGCGAGCTTGGTTGTGCGTTTAGGGCTTGTTGGTAAGCTTGCATTTGTGCCAACAACGCTTGTTGTTGATCTTGCTGTTGCTGTTCCAATAGCGCTTGCTGTTGGTCCATCTATTGTTGTTCCCATGAAGCTTGCTGTTGGTCAAGTTGTTGTTGAGCTAGTAACGCTTGTTGTTGGTCTAGCTGCTGTTTTGCCAACAATGCTTGTTGTTGGTCGAGCTGCTGTTGTGCCAATAAAGCTTGTTGTTTAGCTTGGTGTTGTGCCTGAAAGTCTTGCAGGGCTTGGTGGTAGGCTTGCAGGTGGATTGCTTGCAATTGTGCTTGGTATTGAGCTTGTGTCTTTTGTTGGGCTTGAGCTTGAGCTTGGGCTTGAGCTTGCGCTTGTGCTTGTGCTTGCGCTTGTGCTTGTGCTTGAGCTTGAGCTTGTGCTTGTGCTTGTGCTTGTGCGGCTTGTGCTTGAGCTTGAGCTTGTGCTTGGAGTGCCTTCTGGCGGGAAACTTGTTGTGTGGCTTGCAACATAATGGAGAATGAATTGGTCGTGTTGTGCTTTGGTGGTGGGATTGGTGGTGGAGCAGGAATCATGCCAACTGTCGTGGCGGGTGGAGGGATTGTGGTTGTGACTATGACTTGGGTTGTGGGTGGGGTGGTTGAGACAATTGGTCCTTGATGAGGCATGCTTTGGGAGACTTGAGGACCAATAGATGCATTAACTGTGGTGACAGGAATGTTTGCGATTTGTTGTGAGGATATGGGCAAAAGAAGCGGGTTCAAAGTGGTGGTCGGATTGCTTGGATTAGCAAAATTTTTGATGGTTAAAGGTGGAAGACCTATTCCAGGAGGTGATGCAGATGTGAAAGGAAGCGGGGGAAGGGATGATGCACCACTTTGGAAAGAGAAAGGATTGATAGCTTCTGTCATTCCAAGCAAACCAACTTCCTCATGCAGTGGGGGAGTTGGTATGTTCAATTGATAAGCTGGTGTGGCATGAAATGAGGATGAACTAGCGGGATTATGAAATGTGAGTGGGATGTAAGGGTGAAATGAGTTTTCCAAAATAAATGTAGGGGTGATGATTGCTTCTTCATTAGCCACAAGGCGGTGTTCTTGCAATTCTTGGAACATGGCACTCCCCTTGTTCACAATCGGGGAGGTTGGTGTGATGATAGAGGTGATGCAAGGTACTTCTTGATTGATGTTTGACAACGGGGATGCAACTGCATTAGTGCTTGTGTTAAGGTTGGGAGGGGGCATGTCCCCTCCTCTTTCTATTGAATTTATGCATTTGAACATAGCACTAACAATTTTATGGTTCTTAGGATTTTGAATCATTTCCATGATTTCCTCTGATGTCATCCCTATGTCTTCATTTATGTCATCCTCTTGATGACTCTCCTCTTGAAGATTTTGTGATGATAAGGGAGAGTTGCTTGGGGGATTGCTTGATCCTGCTAGGTTCACTTTGATATTTAGATGACTCATGTCCATAGAAGTTGATATGTCTCTAATATTCTCCATGTCCTTCTTGTGTTGAGATCTTGTTTGGACCATAAAAATAGGGATTTGTTCGATCCTCATCCTTTAAGTCCAAAAAGAGAAGAACTAGGGTAGCTAAAAGATCAAAGATGGTGATGATGGTGATGGGCTAAAATGGATGGGATGAATGAAACCTTTGGAAAACTTTTTGAATGTATGTGCTAAACTTTGAAAGGGCTTTTGATTTGATTTGATTGTGATAATTTGACTAGATGCGTTAAGTCAAACAAGATTGGTTGTGAAGTTGTTTTCCCTAGGAAGTTGTGTTATCCTAAGGGAACTTGCACAAAGTGGATGAATTGACAAAGTGTGTTATGCCAATGTTTTGGAGAACTAATAGACTTTAAGAAGTTGTGTTATCTCAAAGAAAATTTATTCAATGATTTGAGACTATGTTGGCTAAGTGTGTTAAGCCAAGATATGATGATGTTGATTTAGCCCTCTAAGTTTAGTGTGATGTTTGATTCTAGAGTTCTCAAAAGGTTTGATGATGAAATGAGAATTTGATGTGATGGATGAATGAATGGGAATGACAACTTTGATCTTGAACCTTAACCTAGATGTGACTCTCTTTTTACAAAACCTAGGTGTTGAAGAACATGCTTGACTTCCTATGGGAGAAATGCAAACCTTTGAAACAATTCGGGATTTTGTTGACAATAAAATGCATATAATGCTGGATTGTTCCTTGAGGCTTTTCTGTAAAAGTTATAAACCAATCTTTCCCTGAATTCGAAAAGTCTCTCAAGACGCTCCTCACGAGCTTTTAGACTAAGCTTCTTGAACTTTGGTTTTGGGATTTTGATCTTGCGGGAAATCATGTTAGAAAACACATGTGTAATCCAATTTGTCTTTTTATCTTGGTTAAATGAAGTTCTTTTTATCCAAGACACTTGCTTGCTTAGGTTTTTCAAACTATATGTCTAGTGTCCCATTCTCTTTCTCATCCCACAATGTCCTTTGTGTGGAAATCGAGGAAAATAGGGCAAAAGTTCCTTATGTTTATCCTTATTGGAAACAAATGATGATAGAATTTGCACACTTAGAAACCTCTAGGAATGTGATTCCTAGGGAAAGCAAGAGTGGGCAAGCTCGTCAATAGGTATTTGTTCCCCACAAGGTGTTTGAAATTTCAAGGTTTTTGTGTATGTTTGTTTTCCAAATGTTTTCAAGATCAAGCAATGTGTTTTTTCCAAGCACTTTCACACTCCTAGGTTGATGAGACAATACCTTGTTGGGTTCCCACTTGGATAAATCCAGCTGCGCATATCTTGTGCGAATGGCTAAATGCTTGACCACACTGGCTCCCCTCCACGACACTCACTTATTCGGGTCAGCCAAGCATTAGTACCCATGAATCTCCCATGGCATACTTTCCATTTCCACAACAAGACCACATGTTATGTGGGGCGGCTTCAGAGGACATGACCTCTTGCACCAACAAGATAGATAAGGTTTTGGCCAATTTCTAAACAAGGGTTCTAATTCGGGCATTCCGTTCGTGGGGGATTATCCAACATCGGTGAGAGTCCATTGCTGTCCATCTCGTGGAATAATCCTCGTGATATTGGCCTTTGTTCCAATATCCACACTTATATCCCGGGTGGAAGTCGCTTGGCTTTAGCGTGTTCCCGGTTGGGTCGTTCCCTTGGGTGATTACTTTTTCCCACAAGGCAGGCCCTCTAAGATAAACAATAGTGAGCTAACATATCTCGTCGTTCACACAACCCTCGTTGAAAAACAAAGGGGAGAACCTCCGCAATATATCGTGCTCACACTCGCATGATTTGTTCAATTTTAAAGATCCCAAATTGAAGTGTGGAGGCAATCTTTTATGCAACTTAGGGTCATCAAAAATACTTTTGATTCTCAAGATCGCCGTGAAGCACGAGAGAAGCGCATACGCCCTTTTAAATGACACTACTTTGCAAAAAAGTTTACAAAACACAAAGTACACATGTTCAATTTTAAATTCCTCAAAGCAATGATGAGTTCGTTTTAAAAGCACCAATTGAAATGTGAAGTTTGCCTTGTCCAATTTTAACCCAAATTGAAATCTAGTAAGTGTCTAAGGTTCAATTTTAACCAACTTTGAAAAGATCAAGTCATTGATTGATTTTAAGCCCAAATTGAAAAGTGAGTTAGCTAAAAATAGAAAAAAAGGGTAGTAAATGGAAGCTCCAAGATTGTTAAAACAAGCATTAAAAAATGCTTTTCAAGTCTTCAATTCCACTCTTTTTGCCTTCGTTTTTGCTTCAACCTTCAATTTCAATCTCCAATGTCAACCTTGATTTCAACCTTTAACACCTTGCTTTCAACTTTGATGTCAACACCTTGATTCCAACCTTAACCTTTGTTCAATTTCGATAATCAAATCCAACGCTTCCCCTATAAATAGCACAAAGTTATTAGAAATAAGATTTTTTTGATATGTCAAAGAATCAAACATGATGAATCCATTTACAAAGAAATCAATAATCAAGTAAACAAAAAAGTATTCTTTGGGAATTCTTGATGATATATATATTATGCTTGATTCCTTCAAGAATTGGATAGGAAAAGTTTAAATTCAGTTCATAATAAAGCTTGCTTGCATCTATCGCATCCTTAAGTCATAAATTCACAGAAAGTACACCCTTATTGCTCGAGCCCTGAGCCTTCTAGGTCTATACTCTCTCCTCACTCGTACCACTCCAAGCAATCTTCCTAATCAGTTTTTCCCATCACTATTCTGACAAGAAAAGATCACCGAGTGGATTTTTTAATAAACTTGCAAGCTATCATCATTGGCAAGCATAAAGCCAAGATCAATCTTCACCGATAAATCCAGCAATAAAACAACAGATAAAACCAGCAATAAAAAAGAAAGCAGATAAAGCTAGCAATAAAAGTGATAGAACAATCATCACCGAAATCAATATTCATGAGATAGGAACAGTAATAATAGCAAGACTTCCCACAATCAACAAATTTAACGACAATAGCTATAGGACTCGCTCAAAATGGATTTGTTGAACAGGATTTAGGAACTTTAAAGCAAATGTTGGTGGCAAGTGTATGACCGAACTCCTCAGCCTTTTGACCGCAGGCTCTATTTGGCTTCCTTTGGAATGGCCCACAACGAAAGTTTGAATTCTTCAAATTGAGTGACTCACACATGCTAGTTCGGCAGAATAGACAAGGCACCTGAACTTATTTGACAAAGTGGCCTTCAATAAATGTGCTAGATTTGCTTCATTTATTTTCATGATAGAGGATCGTGGCCTGATTTCATGAGGAGACCCGCTACCAACTGCTTAGAGAACGCTGCCAGCTAGGGGAGATATAATCAAAATAACCATTAAGAAACACTGACCCTAACTTGCTGATAAAGGACATCAAAGTTTTGACAGAGGTAATGAGGGCAGTGATAAAGGAGTTGGCAACAGTGGTGTTCATGCCACTCGATTCCCTTTCAAGCAATTCCCACTCAATCAACACAAACCTTCCAATCATGGCCTGAATGGAAAACACGGCCTCCTGCAATAGAAATTGCGCCCTCTAATATAGCTCACAGCCCACAATAAAAAATCATGCCATTAAGTGGACAATGAGCAAGGAAATTGAGAGCAGCGCAATTTAGACTATATGTTTAGACAAAAGTTCAACCTCAAGAAAGAAAGGACGCTTTTAGAAAAGCAGAAATGAAGTAAAACAAAATAAGAATATGAGACTATTCTTAAAGGCCATGCCAAACAATATGCAACGACATTAAAACGAACTTACTCAAGCACCACTTTCACAATGACAAATTCAATCGCCGTTGGTCTGCATTAATACCATATTGAGGACAATGGCGAAAAATATGAAAGTGAATAAATCACGGGTGTCCACATTGATTGAAAGCATGAACAATAAATACTATGAGGAACCTGGCACACGCTAAGCATCAGAGGAGCTGACAGTATTAAAGATAATGTTGTCACCATTGGATCAAAATAGTCATATAATGTTGAACTCTGATATAACTTAATGATAACTTGTATTCTAAGAGAACCGCCAATATCATATAATGACTGGTCTGTCCTTAACTCGCACATGAAACTCTACTCATCTTGGCAAAAGATTCAAACCAAACATAAAATCTGAGATGAAAGAGCATTGAATGTATATGCTAAACAATATGCATGATCGGAACTATTTGAACTCAAATAAATCACTCCACTCTGGAAAAAAAAACAAGTCTAGAAATACAAAAATAAAGTCTTCTAGATGCCAACAGTGATCCATTTGTGAGTTAACTTTGATATCAACCATTGAAATTAAAGAACAGTTTATATCATTTAACTGCTCCAAAGGGCTCTTAAATAAAAGAAATAAATGCACACATGCTTTTCGCCAGCCACCTCCTACAGTAACACTACCTCTGGTAGTAGCATAAGTGTCACCATAAAACCGTCCTAGATGGCATACTTCATTAGTTAGTCCATTCAATGCCTGGATGACAAAAGCAAGGCATACGAAGTTTTTTTTTTTTTTTTTGTAATCTATCACTGCCTTTTAATGAAAGCTTTGTATTAAAGCAGTGTGCATGAAAGAGAATGGTAGTTAGCATAAATGGAAAAAGAAATCAGAAGAAATGCCTGGAGGCACTTACCGAATTCTCAATCAAGAAAAATTGGGTGAATAAACAACATAACCTCAAATTTGTAAAATTTACGCACCAGTAAACAAACTTGGCAGCAAGACAAATGGTGACCATGAATGACTCACATGAAGATAGTGTGATTTAATGTCGTGTACCAACAACATATGTTTTTCAAATACCTCACCCAATGAAGTTAGCTTTGCTGCTGGATTTTACAGGATGGTGCCAAGAAATCAGAAACTTTTAGAAACCAATATTATCAGATAGAGAACATAACTCAACATAGCTCAAGAAATGCTCAATATTGCAAAAACAAAAACAGCCCTCCTTCTAGCGCCATTTGTAGGATGGTGAAATCTTACACATGAATTGTATAGATTCAACCATCCTCATAGAATAACATAGTTCATTTACTCCAAACAAAATACTAAAACTAAACAAACATGCAATGGAGAAAATGAAATACAACCTATTCTATGGTGGATTGGTGCCCTCCATGAAGATGTGAGAGAGCCCTTTCCCAATCCCTTTCTAAGCCAAATGAAATAGACAATGAGTTGCTATGAGCTCAAGTTGCCTATAGTTTAGATGCCTTCAAAGTGTGTTGTAGAAATGAGAGAAGATGGCTTGCATTTATAGGAAAAGTTGATAGAAGAGAGGCCAAAATTAGGCAATGTGGGACTAAATCCCATCCAATAGGATAGAGACACTTGTCATAATGGGATTGGTCAAAGCTTGTGCAAGTTTTGGCCAATGTGCCCATTCAAATTTGAAAAATGTTAATAAATGCATGTTGTTGAGAGTTTTGGGGGGAATAATCTTTGTTCAAAAAAGTCAAAGATGAGAGTTATTGAGGGAAAATAACTCTTTTTAATAAATCAATAAATTGATTTATTGATGCAAGTGGGTGGGTTAGTTAGGAGTTTAGATTTGACTCTAGTTGAGTCAAAAGCTAGAGAATGCTAATCATGATTTAGAAGTCAATTAATTTAGATTAATTAACTTAGGGGATATTAAGAAGTGACATTTGATAAATCAAATGAGAAGAACTTTAAGGATTTGATTAAATAATTTTGATTTATTTAATGAACCTTAGTGAATTAATCAATAAATTGCTTTAATTAATTAATAGTAGAATTTGATGTTAGTTAGAGCGAGATATATGATGTAGTTTTGCATGTCT
>CM021101.1:771546773-771570330 GCA_007115665.2 Sequoiadendron giganteum
AGGGTTGAGGGGTGAGGGATTCAAGGATTAAGAGGGTATAGGGGTAGAGGGATTAAGGTTGAAGGGTTGAGGGTTGAGGGTTGAGGGATTAAGAAGGTATAGGGATTGAGGGATTAGGGTTTAAGGGTTGAGGATTGAGGGTTGAGGGATTAAGAGGGTATAGGGGTTGAGGGATTAGGGTTTAAGGGTTGAGGATTGAGGGTTGAGGGATTAAGATGGTATAGGGGTTGAGGGATTAGGGTTTAAGGGTTGAGGGTTGACGGATTATGAGGGTATAGGGATTGAGGGATTAAGAGGGTATAGGGGTTGAGGGATTAGGGTTTAAGGGTTGAGGGTTGAGGGTTGACGGATTATCTTTCTCCCACTCTCACCATCTCTCCCTCCCTCTCTATCTCCCACTCTCCCCCTCTCTCCCTCCCACTCTCTCCCACTCTCTCGGTCTCCCACTCTCTACTTCTCCCCTTTTCCCACTCTCTCTTTCTCCCACTCTCCCCCTCTATCCCTCCCACTCTATCTCCCACTCTCCCCCTCTGTCCCTCCCACTCTACTCTATCTCCCACATAACGTGCTCGCGTTATAACGCGTGTGCATTTTTTACTCCACTAAAATGGTAAAAAATTCTATAAACCTGTGATTTGAAGGCCCACAGTTTGCATATTCCCCTGGTTCTGTGCGTGCTCCGAAAAAAAATAGCTTTTTGATGATGTTGTGAAGTGTGCAAGCATCTTTTTCACATTCCATCACCTTTTCCATGATCTTTTTACCACCTTTGCATGAAATAGCAAAGTTTCCACATTGAAAGACATATAATATCAATTGAAGTGTGGAATGGAACAAGCTTTTGAACAAGTCAAATTGTTGTGGAGTTTGAAGAAAGAAGAAGCTAAGGCTACATAATTGGGTTGAACTCCATTTGAAAGTTTGGTTTTTAAGGTATGTGAAGTCTTTACAAATTTTATTTCATTCTATTATGGCTTGCTTTCATTTTTGTTTGTCATTATAACCTTAGGTTGTCAATGCACATTTTAAATTACCAAATTATATACACTTTCCAATTACCATTTTACACTTGTAGTACAAAGGAAGAAATCAACACCTTTCTTGACACACTTATTCAACTATATCTCCCTTCACAAAACATTTGATTCGTATACTCAAATTAGCATTAAGAGTTCCCAATTCCTTAAGGACCTTCAAAACACCTTGAAAATCTTGAAAATAACTGATTACAATCAACTAGGTTCCTCAAAACATCAACCGATGATTATGTCATTCACAAGTTATCTTAAATCTTCCATAATGGCACCATTGTTTACAAACACAAACTATAATTCTTAAGGCACAACCAAACCATTATTTGCTTAATAAATCTTTGTTTGAGTTAGTACAACAAAAATGAAACCTTTCAGAAGTTTTCCCTTACACACAAAATTTGTTCCTCTGTTCACTGCCCACATTACTAGTAGCCAAGCATCTACAAACTGTCACATGTATCTCCCAAACCATGCACATACTTCAAACTGTGATACTCATTTTTGATGCAGAGTTAGAGGACCCAACACCATTGAAGATGTCAACTTGCCTTCAAGATCCATCTAAGAAGATTAAAAATTCATAATGGACCAATCCCAACACTCCTCCAAGCTGGACAACAAACAAAAACATTATTTCCCAAATTTCACCCTTGGAATCTAGTTACCGTGCAAAACCAGTTTTGGGCCCTTAACTCCAAAACTTTCAAAAACACCAGGAAAATAAAAGAATGATTGTAGCACCAATTTCAGAGTTGCAAGACATACCTTAACCCATCACATGACTCATTTGGGACAACATTAAGAAAACTGACCTTTTTCACTATTTTAGGCCTCCAAGTAGGCCAAGTTTACAAAGGAACTACCCTTAGATCTTCACACTAGACTTCCAAACCCAAAAAAAGTCTTTAATTAGGTCTCAAAACAAGATAATTTATAGGTCTTATGACCTTACCCACTCAACTAGGCTTCCAATACAAAAACCCCCATTTTTTCAATGCAAAGAGGGAGGGTTTATAGAAACTCCTATACCCGGGCCTTCCCAGACCATTTGAAAGCATCAAACATCTTCAAAATACCCTGCACAAGGTCAAAATTTCATTACATAGACCACTCCTTCAACACTTTTTTAGGAACTAATATTCGTCTCATTACCATGGTACAGATAAAATTATCCGCCATGCCGAAGAAAAAGACAAAGAGGAAACTAACATACAAAGAGAACGAAACCTTGAAAGAAAAGGAGAGAGTTTGGGTGGTGGCATATGGTGTAAAGAAGAAATTGGAAACAATTGATGAAAACAAACCGATTGTAGAGGAACCTCAACCGTCAAAAAGAGAATGAGAATTGGCAGCACAACAAGCACGAATGTGAAAGCATCATCGTAAGATAGGTTCAGATACCGTAGTTGGAGACACCCTCTATGACAAGTGAATATGAAGGGACACCATTAAGCACAAGTGAATATGGAGGGACACCATCTAGCACAAGTAAATATGGATGGACACCATCTACTGCAAGTGAATATGGAGGGACACCATTTACCGCAAGTGAATATTGTTGGACACCATCCAACACATCTCAAGTTGAGAGTACATCATCACTCGAAATTGAAAAAGAAGGTATGCCATCATTCCCTTGTGAACCTCAAGGTATGTCTTCTTCTCCACCTCGATTGAAGGTATGCAATCTAGCCCACCTCAATTAAATATTGATGAAATTCCTAATGTTGAGATGTATGTACCTAGGAGAACACCACCAAGAATTTTGTGTAGAAAGCCAAAGTATTTGATTAATATTGATGATGAGATTTTGCAGCACATGGAAGGTAAGATTTCAACAAGCACTTGTAGAAGATATGCTGATAAGATTTGGGAATGATTCTTTGAAAGGCTAAATGAGACTGCAAGATGTCAACTATTTTTGAAATGATGTGGGGTGTAAAGTATAGGAACATCATGAAGACTCTTGGGTTGAGAACATCGAATGCATCGAGTGAAGACACTATTGTGAAAAATCTAATGGATGCTTATGAGAATGTGGGTAAGACCTCATGCTCAAAGGATAGTAATGTCACCCGATGTGTCATTACATCAACTTTGGTAAGCTCTCAAACAAAGAGAGCTCGCCTAATTAAAAAGACTAGTGAAAAAATGGGAATTAGTAGAAAACCTTATCAAGAGCCATTCAAAGGCGACAAAGAATTGAGGGCAATGATACAAATGAATTATGGGAATTCTCGGGGAGACTGTCACAAAAAGATAAAGAAGTTGTCGAAGCCTTGAGAACACTAATTGAAGAGTATTGGAAGAATAACACAAGGCCATCTCCGAATCAAAGGGATGTGGTAAGAAGGAGAATCGGTAGTCAGAATCATGAGCCACATCCAAAGCATTTTTTGGATATGACTCAAACCCAATTTTTTCAGAAATTTGAAAATGATTATCCTCAAATTACTATTTCTCAAAGATTTTTTGAACTGCTTAAACCTTTTTATGTCAAGATAAATTACACACACACTACTTGTTGTTGTAGACTACATATTGAATTTTCTAACCATTATGATGTTTATCGTTCTATATGTTTAGATTTGCATACTAATGATGTTTTGTAGGATTGTGGCATAGAAGCCCCACAAAAATCTTCAAGAGAGTTCTTATCAAAAAAATTATGTGAAATAGAGGATGGCTAGATATTCTATAGGACAACATGCTTGGATGGTTCATGCAAGCATTGCGGTGGCTTCCAGCGTATGCCATTATGTCAACATATGGAAAGCACAGATGAGGTGGGACAAAAACTAGTAGAGTTTGAGAAGTATATTTAAACAGTGGCATATGCTACAAAAGATGGGTCTCAAGCAAAAAGGTGTGATTTGGTTATTGAGAAGATTCCAGTGTACAAATTTATGACCACATTTCATGACAGTATATTGTCTGAGTATGCAATGCATACCCATAGAGCCCGATGGTTGGACACATAGTTCAAGCTATGCAAGGACACCTTTCTAGTTGGAAGCATAGTATTCGTGGTTGACTTTACAAAGAACTACACTCTATAGCCACAACATGAGGTGCACTCATAGTATTACAACTCCACACAAGTTTCGATATTTGTGCACATAGCATTCATTCATGCATCTGATAGTACAAATGAGGAAAGGAAGGTATTGAGGGAGTACCACTTTTACATTAGTGATGATCGCACACATCCAGAGTTCGTGCAAAGTTGCTTCTAGATGTTCTACAATGGTTTGGCTCAGAGGGGCATAGAATACGATCAACATATAATATGGTCTGATAACTGTGAAACATAGTTCAAGAACTCATGCATGTTCTACTGGTTGTGTAGGATGCATGTCATTACAGGTGTTCAACATATGTGGAACTTTTGTGAGGTTGGACATGGAAAGGGGGAGCATGATGGTGCAAGAGCATGCATGAAAAGAGCATTAGCACGAGAAGAGTTAAAGTATAAAGACAGTGCAAGGTTGACAGATGCAAAATCAATCGTCAAGTGGTGTAATGCTTTGATGGGTCCAAGTAATGAAGTTACGTCTTCAGTTCATAGATTTTTTTGGTTGATGGATGATACTAACATTGTACCATATGAAGACTATTGTACACTAATAGGATCGAGTGAGGTACACTCTTTCCTTAGCTCAAATACAGGTTCATGGAGTATCGATACATGAAAGATGGCATGCTTTTGTTCTTCATGTACAATGCAATACTGAAATGATTGTGAGTCAGGGGAGTTGGTTGACAAATGGTTCACAATTTATCTTAGCCCACTTCACACGTATCACCCTCCGATGGCATTGGAACTGACATAGATAGAATCATCGGTCGACTTTGACCACATATCAGATCTAGTTCAACGAGGTGATATATCTACTTTCTTAGTTGTTGAAATTCCATATCATTAGATCTTACTTTGTATTGTATTTGTAATGTTGACAAATTTCAAGAGATTTTTTGCACATATCAATGCAGGGCATGTTCATGTAGTTATTGTAGATGAAGACAATGAAGAGGGAACAAACTATTACTTGTGTCGTTGTGTTGAGACCAAAAAGAAATTGGAGGCCCTAGTTATAGATGGAGAAAACATCGAATACCCTACAGGCTCAGTTGTGGTTACTGGAACATGGCTTAGAAGGTACCCACATTCAAGTGTTAAACATTGGCTATTTTAGGACTTTGACATGCATCGTAAGATTCTTCATTACTCGAACCTTGTTGTGGCATCCAATGTTCATTTGACCAAATATGGGGGTAGACCTTTGAACAAGACGTTATGGAAGGTCCGTGAGTCTGACCATGAGGCAATACTTGACACAATAAAGAGTAGAGCAGACCCGGATGGTTCGTTGGATTAATTTGTAAGTATATGCACATTGGTTCTTATTAATTTATACTTGTATGCACATTAATTTGTTTGATGCCAATGCTATCATCTTCTTTTACAATGATTGGTGTCCCCTTGCAAAAAATGCAGATATATGAGCCATCCAAGAGAATGTCAACCAGAAAAGTAATGAACATCTTATTTTGATGCCTGCATGCAACATCTGTAAGTGCCTTCCACCTATTTTTATTTCATTTCCATTTTGGATGCTCTTTCTTTTTCTCTTTTACTTTGCGTATTTGTATAAACTACTAAGGGTTGATTGATCTTTCGTTGTAGAAAATGTTGATTTAAGAGCCATCAAAGAGAATCTTAGCCAAAAAAGCAATGCAACATACTTATTTTGATGATTTTGACAAATCTCAATTTTTATTTCAAGCCATTATAAGAGAGCATGTGAAGCTTAGCGAGGGAATCTCAAGTTACTCATTTGAAGTTAACCTTAGAATGAGCACCTATGATGTAGACATTTAAAGAGAATCTTGAATGTATGAGTGACATTGTAAAAGATCTGAGAGAATGAAGTTCCAGAGGCATTGTAATAAGATTTAATTACATAATAAGATATACTCAAATATTGTAAGGTTGGATTTCATGTTTGGTGTAGTAGCACCTTGTTCTGTAAATGCCTTGAGTAGGAAAATTTGCAAACTTTGAATTTTGAAATGTAAACAATGTGAAAAAGTTCATATAAAGGTCATGTAAACAATTTGTACACATTTTTCTGCAACTCGTGTGACCAAGCGGACTATTCCAAAAGGTTGGAATAGGTATTTTTATGCTAGGCATGGTCCTCTTTCGCACCGAAACATGTACAATCACTTTGAGCTATGTTCCATCAGATCCATCCCTTAAGGGTCCAAAGTGCAAAATGGCTGCAAACTTCAACATGCTAGTACTCGGATACCCTGATAGTTAGAAACTTCTCATCTAATCCTACAGAAAGGAATGGGCCCCTCTAGAAAAACCTCTCTTGGTTTTGGCTATCTTGGAGTGGTTTTCTCGTGGCAGCGGATTTTCACTTGATGGAAAAAGTGTCAAATTCAAGCAGTGCAAAGTTGCAAAGTGGTGCAAATTTCGCTTTGCAACTTGTGTGACCAAACTAACTGCTCGAACGCATCCGAATAGGTATTTTTATGCTACACATGGTATTTTTTCGCATCGAAACACGTAGAATCACTCCGAGCTATGTTCAACCGGATCGATCCCTTAAGGCTCCAAAGTGCAAAATGGCTGCAAACTTCAGCATGCTAGTACTCAGATACCGTGACACTTAGAAATTTCTCATTTGATCCTACAGAAAGAAATTGGGCCCCTCTAGAAAAACCTCTCTCAATTTTTCCTATCTTGGAGTGGTTTTCTCGTGGCGGTGGATTTTCACTTGATAGGAAAAGTGTCAAATTCAAGCAGTGCAAAGTTGCAAAGTGGTGCAACTTTCGCTCTGCAACTCGTGTGACCAAACTAACTACTCCAATATGTCTGAGTAGGTATGTTTACACTAGGAATGGTCTTTTTTTGCATTGAAACACGTGGAATCGCTCCAAGCTATGTTCAACCGGAACGATCCCTTAAGGGTCCAAAGTGCAAAATGGCTGCAAACTTCAGAATGCTATTAATCAGATAATGTGACACTTAGAAAATTCTCGTCTAATCCTACAAAAAGATGCTGGACCCCTCTAAAAAACCCTCTCTCGGTTTTGGCTATCTTGGAGTGGTTTTCTCGTGGCGAAGGATTTTCACTTGATAGAAAAAGTGTCAAATTCAAGTAGTGCAAAGTTGCAAAGTGGTGCAACTTTCGCTCTACAACTCGTGTGACCAAGCAGACTGTTCCAACACGTCCAAATAGGTATGTTTATGCTAGGCATGGTATTTTTTCGCATCGAAACACGTAGAATCGCTCTGAGCTATGTTCCACCGGATCGATCCCTTAAGGGTCCAAATTGCAAAATGGCTGCAAACTTTATCATGCTAGTACTCGGATACCGTGAGACTTAGAAACTTATTGTCTAATCCTACAAAAAGGCCTTGGGCCCCTCTAGAGAAACCTCTCTCGGTTTTGGCTATCTTGGAGTGGTTTTCTTGTGGCAGTGGATTTTCACTTGATGGAAAAAGTGTTAAATTCAAGCAGTGCAAAGTTGCAAAGTGGTGCAACTTTCGCTCTACAACTCGTGTAACCAAGCAGACTGTTCCAACACATCTAAATAGGTATTTTTACACTAGGCATGGTCTTTTTCTGCACTAAAACACATGGAATCGCTCTGAGCTATGTTCAACTGGAACGATCCCTTAAGGGTCAAAAGTGCAAAATGGCTGCAAACTTCAACATGCTATTACTCAGATATCATGATACTTAGAAACTTGCCATCTAATCCTACAGAAAGGCGTCAGGACCCTCTAGAAAAACCTCTCTTGGTTTTGGCTATCTTGGAGTGGTTTTCTCATGGTGGCTGATTTTCACTTGATGGAAAAGGTGTCAAATTCAAGTTGTGCAAAGTTGCAAAGTGGTGCAACTTTCGCTCTGCAAATCGTGTGACCAAGTGGACTATTCCAACACATCCAAATAGGTATGTTTACACTAGGCATGGTCCTCTTTTGCATCGAAACACGTGGAATCACTCCGAGCTATGTTCCACTAGATCGATCCCTTAAGGGTCCAAAGTGCAAAATAGCTGGAAACTTCAGCATGCTATTACTTGGATACCGTGACACTTAAAAACTTCTCATCTAATCCTACAGAAAGGTGTTGGACCCCTCTCAAAAAACCTCTCTTGGTTTTGGCTATCTTGGAGTGGTTTTCTCGTGGCGGCAGATTTTCACTTGATGGAAAAGGTGTTAAATTCAAGCTGTGCAAAGTTGCAAAGTGGTGCAACTTTTGCTTTGCAACTCGTGTGACCAAGCAGAATATTGCAACACATCCGAATAGGTATTTTTACGCTAGGCATGGTCCTCTTTTACACCGAAACACAAGGAATCGCTCTGACCTATGTTCCACCGGATCGATCCCTTAAGGGTCTAAAGTGCAAAATAGCTACAAACTTCAGCATGCTATTACTTAGATGTCGTGATGCTTAGAAATTTCTCGTCTGATCCTACAGAAGGGTGTTGGACCCCTATAGAAAAAAATCTCTGGGTTTTGGCTATCTTGGAGTGGTTTTCTCGTGGCGACGGATTTTCACTCGATGGAAAAGGTGTCAAATTCAAGCTGTGCAAAGTTGCAAAGTGGTGCAACTTTCGCTTTGCAACTCGTGTGACCAAGCAGACTGTTGCAACACATCTGAATAGGTATTTATACGCTAGGCATGGTCCTCTTTCACACCAAAACATGTGGAATCGCTCTGAGCTATGTTCCACTGAATCGATCCCTTAAGGGTCCAAAGTGCAAAATGGCTGCAAACTTCAGCATGCTATTACTCAGATGCCGTGACACTTAGAAACTTCTCATTTGATCCTATAGGATCCCATTGAGCTTGCCTACAAAAATGTCTCTCGGTTTTGGCTATCTCGGAGTGGTTTTCCAGTGGTGGTGGATTTTCACTTGATGGAAAAAGCATCAAATGCAAACAGTGCAAATTTGCAGAGTGGTGCAACTTTCGTTCTGCAACTTGTGTGACCAAGCAAACTGTTCCAACATGTCCAAATAGGTATGTTTACGCTATGAATGGTCCTCTTTTGCACTGAAACACGTGGAATCTCTCTGAGCTATGTTCCACCGGATTGATCCCTTAGGTTGGAGGAGTCTTAAGTTGTAAATTTGTAAGTTGCTTAAAGCAACAAATTTTAAATGATATTGAATGGCCCACTTAGCACTCATTGCATCTAAGTGATGCTCACAGAGGTGAGGCACTAGGCCTTCCCGGGAGGTCACCCATTCCAGTATACTCCAACTCAGGCGCTTAACCATGAAGTTTTTTCCCCAAGGTTAATCCCACTTAGCTTGCAACCCCATTTGCAAAACCTTCAGCAAGTGTTGTGCCTTATGAAACATTCATTATAGAGCCCCTTTAGCTCATCAATTGATAAGTAGGAGGTATTTTCTACAATGTGTCAAATTGTGATATTGCTATCAGGATTCCATTGAGCAATCATTTGTAGTATTAGATATAGCTCTAGCTTCTACAGTATTGCACATGATTACAGATAGTTTAAAAGATCTAGATAACATCAATAGTTCACATTACTCAAGAAGGATGAACATCTTAAAGACATTTGTGGAAATCAGGACAAGTAACCTTCTTGTGGACTTAGGGTTGCAATATTTGATCTACAACATGTTCCACCATATCTTCAGTAGGATCAAGAACACACATAATGAAGGTGTGTTTTTAGCCATGAAAGATTATGGTTCGAACTATCCAGGAGAGTCATTTTTTATCTCGACAAACCGTTTCTATACCATGGTTTGTTTGGAAACAAGGATGGGTTCTCTCTTCATCGACATATACATTATTCCTCAACGTGTTCACACCAAGAATAATGGTATATTTAAAAATTAGCCAGAACATAAATAAAATATTTCAAAATAAAAATATACTATATTATTAGGTCATTCACAATCTTTTCATAAATTTGTTAAAAAGTAAAATTTGATTTTATACATGAAACTCGTGATCATATAAAATTTTACATGAAATACATGCTTGAAAAATTATACTATATTATTGGTGCATGATTTTAGAAAATTATCTAATCCACTATGTAGGGCTTAGAGAAAATATCTAACGCCTATAACAAGTCAAAATTCTAACTAGTTTTGTGAAATTTATGTGTGCTTTAGTGTACGTAGATTTTTGAACATTTGGAAGGGGGTAGGACATTAGCCTCTTTAGCCTGGGTCCTATTTTGGAATATGACTAGGGTCGTAGGCTCAATTTTAAAAAAAATACCAAGAAAATTAGCTTTAGCTCCCTAAAAGTAGGGTCTTAAGGTATTGTGACCAAGATATGGATAGGGAACATAAAATAGCTCCTCGTCAATCATTTGAGCAAGGAAAAAAAAAGGAAGAGAAAAATTAAGTCCTTTTCGTTGTATATTTATGTATGATTATACACCTAATGTATGTATATATATTGTAGCTTTAGGTTGTATACAATATATATTTTTAATTATAGGACATGATTTTTATGAATATTATGTATATATGGTTGGGTAAGTGTTTTTATTTCACCATGTGTGAATATACCACATGACTATGAGTATATTGTACGGAAAATTTTGTATATATCCTTATGATTATGTGCATATGTAAGAGGGTGTGCAATTTTATGTACTTTGATGGACTTGTGTATTATAGGCTTATGTGATTATATTGTATGCAATGGGTTTTTATTTATACTATCAGAAAGGCACACATATGTGTATATGCTTAAATTGACTATACATGGTGAATATATACTAAAAATATATAAAAACATAGTAAATAGTATGATACAATTTGAATGATGCAGATGTATGGCCATACAGTTTTTTGTATGGCCAAAACACTAAGTTCCCTTCAAAAACATATTGTTTTGCAACAAAAATATAGCATGTTATATGTCAAATTTTTTTCTGTTCCCTTCTTGATGTAATCGTGACATTCATTTTGCACCAAGAGGATTTTAAAAAATTTATCTCCAAAACTACCTAAAACTATAAGAGACCTACAAAAGATGAAATGCTAGAAAGCAGCCACACAACACAATTAGTTAAAGGGTCAGTGTTTTGAAGTAAGTTTCACCATAATCAATACACTTGAAAATGAAAACATAAAGATAATACACTTAAAAATGTATATAAATAATAAAAATACAACCACCAAATTTTGATGCTAATCTCAAGACTAAGGATATTGTAGTAATTTTTTGATGAATTAATGTTGATGCAACATAGTAGCATAACACTATAGATTTTGATAATACAATTTGATAAAGTAAACTTAGATAGATCCACGACTCTTGAAAATGATGAGAGGACAAGGTATTTGTATATTTATATCAAAGATATTAGATGAAGGATGTGTATGAAATCAAAGACGTGAAACTAGTAGAATTGAATGTGGAGTCAACATAGTAAAGTAGAGAAGATAACTCAGCTGGTATTGGAAAAAAATTCTTTAAGATCATAGGAGGAGGATAATGAATTATTTTAATACATTATATAGATAATGAAGAGAAAAAAATTCTATTAGAAGATAGCGTTATGTGGCAAGGTGATAAATAGAAATTTTATATGTTTATTAAAATTGGATAATTGGCTCATACTAGTTAAATAATTAAATAATATTTAGTTAATGGATAATCGTGGAAAATGATAAAAAGTGATAATTGAAAAAATTAGTGATAAATGATACCAATAATTAATTAATAAATGGTATATGATGTGATAAATGATGAAGGAAAGGTAAATAATGAGTATTTGATGCTTAGAAGAATATTTTATTTCTATATTATTACTAAACTTGAAATTCTAACATTTAAATATCAACATACCAGTGCATCCAATTTAAAATACAAGTTGATTTTTGGTGACCCTAAAATAATGTGTTCAAAGTTGTCTAATTTTATATATTATGTATCCTTCGCTTATTATATGAAGAAAGGGCAACACTTGGATTTGAGTCCCTTGAATGCCACTTATTGCATATGGGTTTTGTAGATCTCTTATTACAATCAAATTAAATTACTATCAAAAAATGAAACTTGTGTTATAATGCATACATAATTTTTAATACAAAATATCACAATTGTATTGTTGTAAATAGAATAGATGTTACTACCAAATCCTAAATGCGGGTGTTATGCAAGTAGTGTTGTTTGAGTATTCCTACAGTCATTTCATCATTACCTTAAATCAATGTGCATCTGTTATTACTTCTTGTAATTCTTGAACAAATCTATCTTTACAATTGATGATTATGTAGATAATATTTACCCTTCTAATATTTTGTTATGCATGTAAGAGCATAAAACTTATAGTTCCAAGAAGTAGTGCGTTATATAAAACCCAGGAGATTACAACCCAGGCCTATTTAGAGAATGCACATTTGAAAGGGAAAATATGTAAGCATATGTTAAAAGTAATTAATAAATAAATAGGGTATAATACCTCCCAAGAAATAAAGAGCTAATGAGAGTACTATTTTATTCTCTTGGAAAAATATTACATACAATACCATTCGATAAACTCAAAATTCAAACTTGCTAGCTTTTGTGATTTGGTGTAAAAAAAGTTAAAAAACAATAGAGAGTTAATAACCACCACAAAAAAGTAATGATGGCCTAGCCAAACTTAACCAAGTTGCCCAAATCTGGGAGGGTCGGCCTAAAAATTCTCCATTTTGTAACCTAACTAAGTCGTCCAATGGTGTGTCACCTATAAGCATGTTTCGTGTTGAATTAGGTCCTTCACCATGAAATGAACTCGTAAAACCTACATATAGGCATTTAGATTGAAAGTCCACAACCCTAGAATGGGTTCATAAACGCTACATACAGGTACATAGGTAAATATACATAAAATATAATGATTAAAAATCATTACCCTTTGGTTAAGATAGATAACTTATTTGACCACATACCATATTAAAATATGAAAGAGAAAACAAAATATTAGAAAACGTAAACCATGTCTGCAAAGTAATAACATAGATAATATTAAATATTAAGTTAATTTGTCATTTGATATTCTCATCACATTGCATTGACCTATAAAGCTTTATATTTTTCCTACCAAACCAACTTACTTAAAAAATAACTGCAAAAAACTAACAATTAAAATTTGATTTATTAAATTATCTTATTACTAAATTATAAACTAATTGTACGAAGATATTTAAACAAAAAATGCTTAAAAGATAGGAGATGCCATTTCAACGTTAAAATTGTTAATATTTAGTGGCACTTACCTCTTACGTGAACCGGCGTAGCAATTTTTGTGCAGCTTAGGAGCGGCCGAACGGGACAACCACTAAGGCAAAACTTGGGGATTACCCGTCCATATAACACTTCCTAATCCCTACATTCGTTTTAGATTGTCCGCATCGTTATTGTGAATTATGTGTTTGCTATAGACGATATGGTTGAAATAAACAGTCACTATTTAAGCATCAACAGGCAGCTCGTTAAGATCAAAACGCCGGCTACCCGAGCATAAACAGGAAGGTCGTTAAGCAGGAGGACGAGCTGTTTAATCTCTTAAATTGCTATATATATACTCGTTTAAGTTGGTTACAGATAGAACATGTTTGCACTAAAATTTGGAAAGCTAGGCTCAGAATAGTGTTGTGCAGAGTGCTACGAAATGGAATTCCATCCACTGAAGTTGGGATTGTTGTGTACGATTCTTGTAGCGATGGGTTGCTTTCCAGAGGGAGGCTGTGCTTCGGGAGTTGGAGGGATGCCAGCAATTCGACTGCGTGGTAGTTTTCTGGAGAAGTCAAAGAGATCTCGTTATGTCTCAAGTCTAAGTAAAGCTTCGTACGACGCATACAACTATACCCAAATTCTGGACCATTTTGGATACACGCAAGAGAGCTATCAAACCTTTCCCCAACGATATTTCATAGACAAATCCAACTGGGGCGGCGCTCAAAACAGTTCTCCAATATTTATATGGTTGGGTTCAGCATTTGACATCACGCACCAGTTGGACAAGGGCATCATGATAGATCAGGCTCCCAACTTGAAAGCTCTTGTGGTGTACACAGAGGTAGTATTAGCAGTTTGTTTTGAATTCCGTGTCCAATTAATTTTTTTGGGCCTCCTGCTTTGATAAGTATATTATTAGAGCTAAATGTGGCAAGTTATACAGCACCGATTTTACTAATTTTTTTGGGCCTCCTGCTTTGATAAGTATATTATTAGAGCTAAATGTGGCAAGTTATACAGCACCGTTTTTACGGAACGTCCATGCCATTCGGGGGAATGGAGGAGGCGTATGCAAATGCGAGCACACTGGGTTACTTCACATCCACGCAGGCCTTGGCCGATTACGCCACCTTCATTGTCCATTTGAGGAAAACATTAAACGCTGAGAATTGTCCAGTCGTCGTGTTTGGTGCAAACTATGGTGGAAGTAAGTAACATTTCTTTCACATGAGCCTATATTCTCCGTTAGAAATTAGTGGGATTCAATCATTAAAATGGTATTTTGCAGTGCTAGCTGCATGGTTTCGCCTCAAGTATCCGCACCTAACAATCGGCGCCCTCGCATCATCTGCACCTATCCTTAACCTGGACGACACCGCTGTCACTTATAGTTATGGCAGCGTTATCACCAAAGATTTCAGAGTATGTTGTTCATTCTTCTCTTTCAGCTCCACAAGAATAAATGAATCATCATTAAATTTGACTTTTCTGAATATGAAATATGACGCAGGATGTAAGCGACATCTGCTACAGAAGAATCAATGAATCGTGGGACATGATAGACAAAATTGCATCTAGCCCTCAAGGATTGCTAAGCCTAAGCAAACTATTTAACTCTTGCGAGTAAAGTAACAACAACGCACTCCTCATTCATTTTATGAAGAATACTTGTAATCGAATTCTCTTGACCGGGTGCTACTGCCGCAGGATTATTACAGATAAGGACGACCTGGGCGACATGCTTGAGTCAAATTACCTCCGCGCAGCGGCGTACGATTTAAAAAAAGTTGAAGGGGTAAATACGCTTCCCAAACCTAGTTGCTACACCAAGTCTATCACATCCTAGTTCTATTATGTAACCTCGCCTTACTGCAGATCTGCAACGCTATCAATACCCTGCCCGGAGGGGCAGACACTGTCACCAGAATAGCTGCTGGAGCAAATTACATGAGCCAAGGCCGATGCATGGATTTGAGTCCTGCGAATCTTACCTATAACGGATGGGCTTGGCAGGTCTCTGAACATCTGTTCTCTTAAGTTTTAGAATGAAATGGAATTAAGCTGCCCATCTAACAGCCCTTCTTAACCCGCAGCGTTGCACTGAAATGGTGCTTCCAATAAGCAATCCTCCTGGCACGATGGTACGGCCCTACCGCTTTGATTTCACGTCCTATTCCAAGGACTGCTACCTTAGATACGGTGTCCTGCCACGCCAACACTGGGCAACAACTCACTTCGGAGTGCATGTATGTAAATTTTAATCTACTGCCGAGTTTTGTCAAAGTTATATCTTACTAAAAATTTAATTCCTGTTAAATAGAAGACAAAGTTGGTTCGGGATTGATTTTTATTGAAGTATCCCTGGTTATAATTGACGTGCAGGACATGAAAACAGTGTTGAAGGATTTTGGAAGCAATATCATTTTCTCCAATGGGTTAAGAGATCCATGGAGCAGTGGAGGGTAAGTGAATCATCTTCTCAGATTTCATGTCCATCAATCGTTTTACTATTTCTTACGTTATTGCTAATTTAGTTAATTGTGCATGTTGTGAATGGAGTTTCAGTGTGCTGGCAAATATTTCTGAAAGCATTGTAGCTATTACCACCGAAGAGGGTAAGTTGGTTCAGGATGTTCTCTTTTCACCCACAATCAAAACAGAAAGAATAATTAATATCTTATGAGAACTGAATGTCACGCAGGAACGAATTCTGAAGACATTGAACCAAGTGCTGGTGACGATCCAGTCTGGCTGAAAGAGCAACGACAAAAAGAGATAATGATCATCCAAAAATGGATTAATGAGTATAAAAATTAATTCGACTTGTTCATCTCATCCAACAATGCCTTGACCATTTAATAAAATCATTCATTGAGAAGTGTTGATTATCAAGCTCTTTCATAACAATGAAACATCAAATATAATCATCCATTCTGAATTTGTATCCTTCATCTATTTCACGTTTTTCTACTCCTAGACTATAAAAAGCTTGTTCAATCTTCACATTGTAATTGGCGTCATTCTCTGTGTATGGTTAGCACTCCGCATACGAGAAGTTCAACATGAATAATTCTTTTTAGTGAATTTACCACTCAACATGTATTAATTGGCATACAATATGATAGTCCCCTTTTTAACGTAAAAGTAAAACAGTTACAATTTTTAATGGTTTAGCTTGCACTTAATCTTTATCTATTCTTTCAAACATATGTTATTAATTATCGTAGTGCAGTGTAATTAGTTTTTGTTATTGGCAAGTATATTATTAAAATTAGAATTGTTTAACTTGTTATTATCAATTATAGTTATAACTTAATATTATATTAATAATTTTTATGTAAAGCAAATTTTTAAATTTTATAATGTTTATGTACAAGTTTTTGAACAAGTTTAATTGACTAAAATCTTTTACCCCTTTTATTTTAATTGACTAATATTTTAGGCCATTATTTCCTTGTATACCCTGCCCTTCAGCATGATTTTATCACTGTTCAAAATCTGGGTTTTAGCTTTCTATCAGGTGTGTTGACCGTTCTTATATACAATGTATATGACTACCCTCATCATTGTGGTTGTCCTCTTGTTGATCTTACAATTGACATTTAACACCGTCATGGTGACTTGACTATCCTATGCCAATCTATTGTCTTTTTGCCACTGAACATAAGATTGTCCTTTCTTGATCTATTTTAGGATTGTCATGCTCCATTTTAAGTGATTGTCATTCCTTGTGAGTTGAGTTTATAATGTCACACACAAGTAGACCCTCTATAGGTTCTTGAAACATTTTTTTTAATATTCTCATGACTGGAGTGCCTTATCTAATTGCCCCTCCGCACTGTCACAGTTCGCTGCCCTTTACATTCTTCACAGTTTGTTGCCCTTTGCATTGTCACATCTTTCTCTCTGCAAGGGATTTGAAACAATATTTAGATCTTGATGAAAATCAGGTCGAGCCATGGAGAGGAATGTAAACTCCCGCTTGGAAAAATATAACTGCAGTTTCCTAATGCAATCCAATCCACCAAACTATCTATCTCTGAATGTGGGGCTTAGTGAACAATATTCTTACCCTCACATTTATTGTTGATTGCCTTTTTCATTGCAGGCTCAATGTATTTGTAGCTAGTGCCACCCTTGTGAACATGCCTAGGGTTTTTTACTTTCATCCACCTAAATTGCAAACCAAATTTGTAGATCTTGCATGGAATATCTACTAAGCACATCAAGAACTATAACCTGTGTCTCATCATCGTCTGCATTGCCCTATCACTCTACAATAGTGGTTATCCTTTTGGATTGAATATCTACCCTCCTTCAATTTCCCCCATGGTTTCTGATAGATCAAAATTAGTCTGAAAAGGACCTTCAGCAGATAGTTTAACAGGAAGTAAACAATTAAGCTTCTCATAATCTCCTATTTTTATGGGTTCATTTGAGGCATTGACCAATGTTGGAAAGATGGAGATTTATAAAGTTTTTTGCATTGAAGCTTACTTTTATTTGATTCCTCTGTCATTAGGCTGTACAACAGGTACTTCAGCAATTCATCTATCTTGTTGTGCACTAATAGAAAGCACCATGCTTCTCCTACCCAATTTCCTCACTAATAACACTACCAATACCATTAACAGTATTTGATTCATTAACAAGTTTCTTTCCAGAACTAGCTTCCAAGCTTGTAATATTGGAAGGCTCCAATACTGTGTGCTTCATCTAAATATGTGCAAGTCTTGTACTTCTTGCAAATAACCACAATCTTTGGAATTTTACAAAGTTCACCCTCCATCAATTCCTTTCACACCTTAGAGAAAGCTTTTGTAAGTTTAACATAGTTTGAATGGCATGTCAATAGAAAACTTGATATAGGGCCTATTGTTGAGATAACCACCCTCTTCTATCTATATATCAAAACCATACTTTGATAGGGTAATTGCAACATTAAATCAAAATTTTGAAGTAGGGTATTCATGTTAAATCTTTGTATAGAAACCTAAAATGGGTCATGCCAATTTTTATTTGCATTTCTTCTTGAATCCCCATTTGTTGGGACTTATTTCTTCCAATTAATATGCCAAGAACAACCTTGTATTACTGAATATTATATCTTAGAGAGAGTGACCTTCCTTCATCCCTCTCAATTTTGAACTATTTATTCTTGAAGCCTTTCAGCTGCAATCTTTTTGCATTGAATTTTTCCTCGAAGTAAGGGGAGTATATATTTCCTTAGCATAGCTTTTACATTTTCATTGAATTCTTATTTTCCTTCCTTATAGATTGATGACCATAGATCTTTCTAGAGTACAGCTGAAAATGGAACTCTACTTGAAGTTTCATCAAGTTTAAATTCAAATGAACTTTTCCTACATTACAAGTAAGACACCAATGACTTTGGAGTAAGGTCAAGTCCTAAACAAAATCAAGTAACTGACCAATAACTTCAAGTCTCCCGTTAGTTAGAAACTTTTTCATGTCAGATGTGTTGAAACCTTTTAATTGATCCAAATCCTTATTACTCATGACATATGCCAAAAGGAGGTCCTTCTCAAAGAAATGTATTTGTGATTGCAATAGTCTATCACAGAGAAGTTGGAGAAATTCATATTAACATACTATTGTTCATCAATGAAGCCAAGAAAATAATGTTATTTTCTAGGTATAGTAATTACTTTGAAACTAAAGGCTTTATCCAATCATGGAGCACACCATCTAGGGTATGGCCGACTTCTATGATTCCTTCATTGGGATTCCCTTTTATGATCTACATGAGGAAACAAAATCTTTATTTATTCCACCATCTGATCGAAAATATAAATCTGATTTGGATTTATATTCATGCAAAAGAAAAACTTCATTTTTTCTCCATAGAAATAATTCCATAAGCATTTTGGATTGATTGAAAGCACTAACAAACCTTGGTAATCCCAACTTCTTTACAAATTTCAGCTTGTGTTTTTCTATTTTTCTTTCATATGACAAGTCAGTTAAATAGTAAGTGCAGAGTTAATAAATGGGATTCCTAATATTTCTAAGATATTTCCCAATTTCTTTCTGTTGAAAATTAGCTACAACTAAAATCTCTTATAAATTTTGTGTCTCATGTACCTCGTTGTGCAATTTTCACACACATGCCCCACTAGACGCAGGGACCCTCTTTCTTGCTTTTTCTTTCTTGTTTTCACTTTAGGTTTTGACCTTTTCCCCTTAAGGGATAGCTTCCTTGAAATTTTGGATTCACTTCACTTGATTGAGCTTTAATGATTTTATCTACACTTTGGTTGTTTTCATTTTGTTGCATTTTTAGCCGATAGGCTATATATTGTGGGCACAGCCCATCAGAATTGTCTCACGCTGGAATTATCGTCGAAAACTCTCACGCCGGAAATAGTTGGAATTATCACGTGGGGAACTGTCGCCGCGGAAAAGGTTACGTTTGGTATTTCCAATATGGAAATAGTGTATGCATGTTACACCTATCAACTGGCGCTCTGAGTCCCAGTAAACGACAGCAAGCAAAATTCCATGAAATAAAATGATGAAGTAAATAAAGAAAAACTAGAGTCGAAGAAACCAAGGAATGAGAAGACGAGAGAGCCAGCAATGGCAGGCAAGTGTGCAAATGCAAAAGAAGAATATTCATGTGGAAGTATTACGAGCCCTGACAAGTGTGAGCCTAGAGAACTTTTCAAATAATGGAAAAGATAACGACAGAATTACAACGAGCACTACAGAGGTCTTGATGGATTTGGAAAAGAAGCATCATCGTGCAAAGAGGTTTTGTTTGGCATTGCAGTTGACAGAGGAGGAGAAGTGTAGGTCAAGAGCTGCAAGGTAACAAAATTTTGCATAATGCATCTTTGCTTGTAATTTGTAGTTCAGTTTGTTTTTAGGGTTTATAAATTACTTTATCCAAATTTAGAATTCTATCAAGGGTCGCGAGAATTTAAGATTGAGTTCTATTTTTAAATATTCTAATGCTTTCACCACTTGAGGTTATCCCATTCGATGAGGGGATTCACATTTTGAATCTACACTTTAGAATGAAATTGAGGTCATCTGTAGTAAAAGCTAAAGGTGATGTATAGGCTATAGCCTAGCATATGACACACATCCCTTATGAAATTGAAATGAATCATCTAATATGCCTTGTTCAAATTTTAACAAATATTGGGTTTGGACCTAACAACCAGTTAAGGGAAAACTGGACTTTGCACATAGAGAGTTTGAAGTAAATTTAGCCTTTTAGGCATGTTGTTCACCTAGCTTGGAGCCCACAAATGACGTCTTTTCTCGAGGCCAAATTTAATTTTACAGGTCTGAACAACTAATATTTTGTTCTTTTCTTATTAAATTTCAAAGCATTCCAGGTGCTTTAAGGAAAATTTGTATATTTAACTATATGGATAAGTATTCTTTTCTTTCTCTGTAGTCTGAAATGAATGCTTTCTTTGTTAAACCTTATATCACATGATTTTTTTTTCACTGGGAAGCACAGTTGGAACCTAGACTCTAGAGGAAACTGACACTTTGATTTTTCACCTGCCATGTACTTCATGTAAAATATTTCATCAGTTTATACACTTATTTTTTTCTAAATAAGCATCCATATTTCTTGGGGTTTACTTAGAATGTTATTTTTGTTTTATCTCAGGCGTGTAATGTAATTTTAATTTTATAACAGGTTTTTTGTTGTATTCAATCTTACTACTTGGTTATATTTTGAACTTTGTAAAATTAGTTCTCTTATCAAAATATTTCATCAACATATACATTTATTTTATATAAATAAGCATCTTCTTGGAAATGTGCATCTATTTTAAAGGGATGAAAATGGGTGTAGAAACTAGTGGTACCATAGCATTAGTCATCCTTTCAATCGCTGCTTTAATCATTATTCGTAGATGTAAGAAAACAAACCAAACTCCAGGTTAGTATGAATTTCATTTTTTTCTACTAATACAACACCACTGGACAGATGTAAGACTTTTTAGTAAGGAAAGTATGCTTATGAAACAAAATTCGTTATTTCTTCAGTGCCAATATACCTAATAGCATCAAGTTCAAGAAAATATAGCTATAGAGAGATGAAAGAAATGACCAGTGAATTTCACACATGAAGTTCAACAATTTTGTAGAACTTTTGAAGAACATACTTACCAACTTTTTGTTCTGAATATAAATCTGATGGATGGCAGATGAAGTCAAATATATAGAATTTGATTTATAGTACAATAACAATCAACTTGGAAGAGAGCCCTCCATAAATACAATATTATTATCAAGCAAACAGTAAATATATCCAAGATTTTATCATGAGAAATATAATTATATATTGTTGATGTAATTAATAACGTCGGGATTAATATACAAGTGATAATTGCAATTTAATGCTCTAGAAAAAAACTTACTGAAGGGTTTCAGTATGTTGTTCTATGACATAGAGGTTGACCAAGAGCCTATTATTCCATAGAAATTGACCCAAGCAATATTGAGTGGAGCAATTGAAATGAAACGAAGCAAGTCAATCAATAAAGCAATCTATCTTTCTTAATCGTATTACAATGTATGAAGAAGTAGATGTGAATCAAAGGATTTATATGCAACATAATGGAATGTTGATAGAGTGGGGAAATTGCTCGATGTAGAAATGAATGAATATGAAGCATGAACCTGCACATCATTGAAATAGTGATTGTGCTATGTCAGTAATTTTTTTGTTCGGTAAACCATACAAAATTAATATAAATATATATATATATATCATTCTATATTACATGGGGGCCTCAAAAATGTTTGTAGAACAAAGAACCTGCATCATATGTGATGAAGAGCGAAAAATCTCCCAAGAATTTAAGTTTAATCTTACTATAAGATTTCAATTATAATTTTAGTAATTGAATGCATTCATAGCCACAATCTTTGCTATTTGTAGCAATTAGAGATCAGCAGATCTCTTCAACAATAATAAGGATGAAAATTTCAGCAAGAGCCAAATTTGCAGTTTTGTTGAGTGTCTACATATATTTTTTCTATTAAAGCTTTCTATTATTTCCATGCCCAAGTCCTTCAATTTGTATGTAAAACTTATCTTTTAAATTCTGTATGATTATATTTCAAATTTGTTCACATATCTAGAAGGGTGGTGACATGCATCTATAAGTTGTTAGTTTTCTATACTTAATATATATGTTTTCATCTTCTAAAACTTATATGTTTGAAAATGTCAACCTTTTTCATCAATTTTGTCATTCAATGACATTTCAATCTCTTCACCGAATTTGCGAAAGAATGGTATTGTTACCATGCAACATGGCCTTTTCAAGAGGTTAACTTTTTATATTTTACCAGTACCATCTTGTTGGATAAAACGATTAAAGTGTGTGCTTCTATTCTTTCATCTTTTTAAATTTTTTGATTTATCTCATATACAACCTATTCATTCTGTACAATTCTATTACTTTAGGTTAGCTAAATGAGTACTCTCAAATTTTCAAAAAATTATTTTAAAAATAGTTTGGCCAAGGTGCTAAGGATGTTGGCTCTTCTCACTTTTGTAACAAGCCTCATTTACTTGATCATTCAGCAATTGTAGTGGCAACTTGAATGTGCATATTATTGCAATTGTACCTATTCTTCCTTTGTATGTCTTGATTGAAATTTTGTTTGTGAATCCATATTTGATTATTCTAAATTTTGATTTTAAGTGTGGTTTCTATGATTACAATATGTATTGTATGCCTTTATTTCATTTTTCATTTCCAATTTCAAAGAATACTGATGAGATATGTTTAGCACGGGTCATAATTTCTTGCAAAAAGGGTGGTACCAGTATTGAAGACCTTGTAGAAAAGTATCCTAACATGATTATCAAGGTTACTAATTTTAATTCCCATAATTTAAAATTTTGTTTCTATTCTATAAAATTTATTGTGTTTTTCATAGCCATATAAAGCTTTCTTAAAACTTGTATTTCTTTCTCTTGAATTCAAAGCTTGTAGGTCTCAACCTTACAGCATAGCTCATAGCTTAGGGAATGTAAAATCTTGAAGGGAAATGAATTGAGTTAAAGTCACCAGATTCGGAATATGTAGAAAATAATTATGCATTTGTGTTGTGATGCTACTGTTTTGTTTGGCTCTTGTTGAATTATAGAATGTTTCAAAATGGCAATGGAATTTTTTTGAAGAGCTACTAATGATCCTTATGTAATTTCTTAGGCTTCAACTTAAATCTTCTAAAGTTGTTGCTTTGATTTTTAGTTCCTAATTGGG
>CM021101.1:771570430-771628856 GCA_007115665.2 Sequoiadendron giganteum
TTCATCTCCATGGCTCGACCTGATTATCTTCAAGATACAAATATTGTTTTAAGTCCCTTGTAAAGATAAAGATGTGACAATGCAAAGTGCAACAAACTGTGAAGAATGTAAAGGGAAGCAAACTGTGATAGTGTGAAGGGGCAATCAAATAAGGCATTCCAGTCATGAGAATATTTAAAAATAATGTTTGAAGAACCTAAAAAGGGTCTAACTATGTGCGTGACATTATAAAATCAACTCACAATGAATGAAAATCACCTCAAATGGAGCATGACAGTCCTAAAATAGATCAAGAAAGGACATTCTTATGAGCATTCAGTGGCAAAAAGATAGTGGATTGACATAGGATAGTCAAGTCACCATGATGATGTTAAATATCAAAAAGAGGACAACCACAATGATGAGGGTATTCATATACATTGTATATAAGAATAGTAAATACACCTAATAAAAAGCTAAACCACAAAGTTTGAACAGTGAAAAGATCATGATGAATGACAGGGTATACAACGAGTACTAACAAATGCAGTTTTCAGGTGATACAAAGTCACATGAATTTATGGGAAAGAGACCCATAGAGAGTTCATGATGACTATATCCTCATTCATGAAAATACTTTTTGTATCTTTAGGAAATATGAAATTCAAAGGGGTTGTCATGAGTATTTTTGAGATTAGCGACAAAAGCATACATGGTGTCAAGAAGGGATAGTTGACTATGAATATTGAAAATGACAATCATGTTAATAATAAAAGTGACCTTGAAGTTAGTAACTAAAAGGTCAAAATGTCAATGATAGTCAACTTGAAGAATATCCAATGGAAGAGTTAGGCATGACATGGGTATTGCAAGGTATATTTGAGGAAGATATAAGAATGGAGGAGATTTTAATGGATCAAACAAGTGTCAAAGATAGTACTAAAGGATTTCCTATAACCTCCTATGGTTCCTAATATATTTCAATTTTTTTCACATGCCATATGAAATTGGAGAGAAGGGAAAGGCAGTTTAGAGGAATTAAAGGGGCAATTATGGATAGTGGAAAGTATTTAAGAGGAGGTTCAATCAGTTGCAAAGTATAAAGAGAGAATATAGGGTAGTTTGGCCCAATTTGATGCATCTACAAGAATCTAGGAGCGTCTCAAGGAGCCTTGAATGGTGGATAGGGTCAAAGCATGAAATTTTTCTTCATTTAAACACCGTTTGGTGCACTTTAGAGGGATGGAAAGTAGGGATGATTATTTTGGACGACCAAGAATGTTTGACCCAGCAAGTTGAAGTAAACACTTGTCTTTCATCTCTTAACATATATTCCTATTATGTAGACATCCATTGAGTAGATTATAAGCAAGCCTAAGGGCATATTTTCAGGGAGTTCTTTCTCTCTTAGCTTTTAATTGTAACTTCTTGAAGGTTCTTTCAAGCAGGAGTAGTTTTGTAACTCCATTTTCAAGCATGTATAACAATATGCAACACTTTTTGATCAATAAAGATAATCTATTTTACCTTCTCATTGTCGTTTATTGTGCAAATATTTAAGATAGTTGATATAATCTTGTGGTTATGTATTTTCCCCTTGATTTCTATCCTATTTTACTTGCCTTTATGCAAAAGTATACATTTTTGTAGTTCATAACTCGTGTCAACTAGTTAAGAATATAGTCAATACGATGGGACTTTGAGTAGTCATTTTTCTCCAATGTATCTTATGTTTTCTCATTTTCTTCATCCAAGTTTTTCTTTCTATTGTTGAAAGGGAAGGGTGGAGTTGGAAAAATTGAGTGCAAGGAGGAGTTGCAGGTGAGGATACATTAAATGCATGTGTGTTGCCAAAAAGTGTAGCCTTTGACACTTTTCACTCATTTCGACCCTTGCCTATGGATTTTGGACCTTTTTCAGCCTCTTTTTACCTCTTTTCTAGCCTTGTGACAAAGTGTTGTAAGGTGTTGCAATACATTTTCACACTTTCCTAGGCTTTTCATCACTAAATCAACCCTTTCTTATGGCATAATGACCTCTTAATGCTCTTACAAGTCAAAATTTTAGTGTGTTTTGTGAGACAATCCCGACAAACATAAATAATCACATCTTAATTCCTGAAAACCAATCAAAAATTCCCAGGTGGACTAGGTTGCCACCTTGGGTGACCTAGTCCCATGTGGCATAAAATTTAAATTTAACTTAATTTCTTTCAGGATTTTGGTCTCCTGAACCCTAAAGTCGGCCTGTATGTTGTTATTTCAAGAAAATTAGGGCATAACTTGTATAAATAAGGGTTTTACCCTCATTTTTTGGGGCTCCTAGTTCATTATTCACTCTCTCATTCTTCTCAAGCAAGCTAGGGTTTTGCATTCTAAGTCATAAAGATATCTTTGTTGAAGTACTCAAGGGTTGAATCTTTGCTACAACTCAAGATATCTCATCATGGAAAGGTACTAAGCATATTACTTTACATTTCATGCTTTCTTATCTTATTTAATCATTTGATTTGATTATCTACAAAGGGCCTTGACCAAGGCAAGCCCCCATACTCTAACAATCAACATTTCTTCTTCCTTATTTGTGTGTTTGTAGATTTAGGTATCTTGGAAGTTTGGAGATCATTCAAGAGTGGATTGAAAGCTTGTTGAAGACACGTCCTTGTTGGCTAGGGAGAAATATTTAATAAAAGACACCTACATGTCGAGAATAAAAGTTTAAGATTCAGACACTTGGAGAAGCAGAAAGTGTAGACCGAGACCTACAGATTCCACTTTCAGACTTCCCGAAAGGCTGAAAGGGACTAGGTTTCCATTAGTGGTGATCTAGTCCCACCATACATTCATTTTAGGGTTTTCTATAAATTTGAGTACCCTAAACCCTTAAACCCTTTACCCTTAAACCCCCCTCCCTCTATCTCTCTCCCGCTCCCTCCCTTCCTCTCTCTCAAGTCTCTCCCTCCTAACCCTCCTCTCTTCGTTCTCTTCACTCACTCTTTTATCTCTCCCATCTACCCTGTCCCTCTACCTATACATTGATCTTCTCAACCTTCATCTATTTCTATCCATCCTCCTCTTCTTTTCATTTCTCTCTATCTCACTTCTCCTCCACATCTCCTTCTCCATCCCTCCCTCTCCCTAATCCATTATCCCTATACCAATCCTTAAACCCTTGCTAAACACTCAACTCCTAATGCTATCCCTTAATTCCAAACCTCAAACCTTACTCCTATACTCAATCTCATTACTTGCACTCAACCCTGATAATTTCAACCTTTTTAAACCCTTAAACTCAAGTAAACTCTCTACCCTAATCCATGAAACCTCAACCCTTAAACCCTCAACCCTCAATCCTCTACCCTCTACCATATACATTGGACCCTCAACCTTAATCCTTCAACCTATACCCTCAAACATATACCTCAAACTACATTCCAAATTTCACCGAATTGGCAAGTTGGGGTAGAGTGTTTAAGGGTTAAGGGTAGAGGGTCAAGGGTTAGGGTTAGAGGGGAGAGAGATAGAAGGAGTGAGTGAGTGAGAAACTTTAGAGAGGGAGAGGGGGTAGGAGGGAGATAATTGAGAGAGATAGAGGGTAGAGGGTTAAGAGTAGAGGGTTTCGGGTTTAAGGATTTAGGGTTTAAGGGTTAATGGTTATCGGTAGAGGGTAGAGAGATAGAAGGAGTGAGTGAGTGAGAGGGGGTAGGAGGGAGAGAATTGAGAGAGATATAGGGTAGAGGGTTAAGAGTAGAGGGTTTTGGGTTTAAGGGTTTCATGTTTAAGGGCTTAGGTTTTAAGGGTTAAGGGTTTAGGGTTTAGGGTTAAGGGTAAAGGGGAGAGAGATAGAGGGAGTGAGTGAGTGAGAGAGAGACCTGAGAGAGGGAGAGGGGGTGGGAGTTAGAGACTTGAGAGAGAGAGAGATAGAGAGAGGGAGTGAGTGGGAGAGAGACTTGATAGAGGGAGAGGGGGTAGGAGGGAGAGACTTGATAGAGATAGAGGGTAGAGGGTTAAGATTAGAGGGTTTAAGGTTTTAGGGTTTAAGGGTTAAGGGTTTAGAGTTTAGGGTTAAGGGTAGAGAGGAGAGAGATAGAGGGAGTGAGTGAGAGCGAGAGACTTGAGAGAGGGAAAGGCAGTGGAAGGTAGAGACTTGAGAGAGAGAGAGAGAGACTGAGAGAGAGAGGGATGAGTGGGAGGGTAGAGAGAGAGAGAGAGTTCTCTAGTTAGGGTGGGAGGGAGACTTGAGAAGAGGGGGAGGGGTGGGAGGGATTGACATGAGAGAGAGAGAGTGTTATCTACTTAGTGTGGGAGGGAGAGACTTGAGAGAGAGGGAGGGGGTGGGAGGGATAGAGTTGAAAGAGAGGTAGAGATGGAGAGAGATGGGGGGAGAGAGAGTTATGTAGTTAGGTTGGGAGTGAGAGGATTAAGAGAGGGATAAGGGGTGGGAGAGGGAGACCAAAGAGAGAGAGAGATATGGAGTTATCTAGTTAGGGTGGGAGGGAGAGACTTGGGAGAGGAAGAGGGGGTGGGAGAGAGAGACCTGAGAGATAGGGGAGAGAGAGAGTTCTCTAGCTAGGGTGGGAGGGAGAGACTTGAGATATGGAGAGGGGATGGGAGGGAGAGAGAGGGAGAGGGATAGATAGGGAGTGGGAGACAGATAGACAGAGAGAGATATAGAGATAGAGATGGAGAAATATTGAGGGGGTGTGAGGGAGAAACCAAAGAGAGAGAGAGTGTGTGTGTTCTCTAGTTAGCGTGGGGAGAGAGACTTGAGAGAGGGGGAGGGGGTGAGAGGGAGAGACTTGAGAGAGAGGTGGGGTAGGAGGGAGAGACTTGAGAGAAGTGGAGGGGTTGGGAGGGATATAATTGGGAGAGAGGGAGGGGGTGGGAGGGATAGACTTGAGAGAGAGGGAGAGAAGGAGAGAGAGGGAGAGGGGTTGGGAGAGGGAGAGGAGGTGGCAAAGAGAGACCTGAGATATAGGGGCTAAGAGGAAGAGAGAGAGATTATCTACTTAGGGTGGGAGAGAGAGACTTGAGAGAGGGAGAGAGGGTGGGAGGAAGGGAAATGGGAGAGAGGGAGTGGGAGAGGAAGTGGGAGAGGGAGAGAGAGAGAGAGAGGGGGGGTGAGGGAGAGACCTTAGAGAGAGACAAAGAGAGAGTGTGTATGTTCTCTAGTTAGGGTGGGAGGGAGATACTTGAGAAGAGTGGAAGGGGGTGGGAGGGAGAGACTTGAGAGAGAGAGAGAGTGTGTGTTCTCTTGTTAGGGTGGGAGGGAGAGACCCGAGAGAGGGAGAGGGGACCTAGGAGGGAGAGACCTAAGAGAGAGAGATAGAGGGAGTGAGATATATACCTAAGCGAGAGAGGGGGTGGGAGGGATAGAAGGAGGGATAGACCTAAGAGAGAGGGGGAGAGAGAGGGGGTTGGACCTAAAGCCTAAGCCATAAACCATAAAGCCTAAACCCTAAATACTAAACCCTAAACTCTAAACCCTAAACCATAAAGCCTAAAACAAAGAGAGAGAGATGGGGGAGGGAGAGAGTGTGTGAGAGAGAGAAACACAAAGGGAAGGAGGAATTTTAGGAGATTAAGAGAGAGGGAGAGGGAGAGTGAGAGGGAATGAGGGAGGGAGAGGCAGAGAGAAGTATATAGGGAAGGTGAGATAGAGAGGGGGAGGAGGGAGGGAGAGAGATAGAAGTAGAGGGGAGGAGGGAGGGATATAGGGAGAGATAAGTGTGATAAAGAGAACGAGAGAGAGAGGAGGGGAGGAGGGAGGTATATAGGGAGAGATAAGTGTGATAAAGAGAATGAGAGAGAGGAGGGGAGGAGGGTAGAGAGATTGAGAGAGGAGGGAGGGTGAGAGATAGGTAAAGAGGGATAGGTTAGATATAGAGAAGTAGAGAGGGAAGGTGGTTGGGATGAAGGAAGAGAGAGAGAGGAGGGAGGGAGAGAGAGAGGTAGAGAGGGATAGGTTATATAGATTGAAGTAGAGAGGGAAGGTGGGTGCGAGGAAGGAAGAGAGATAGGGGGAGATAGAGAAAATTAGAGGAAATGAGGGAAGGTGGGAAAGAGGAAAGGAGGGAGGGATGGAGGGGGAGAGAGAGGCTAGATAGATAGAAGTATAGAGGGAAGGAGAGTGTGTGAGAGAGGTCTAGAGCATAAGGGATAAAAAATTAGTGAGATAGAGAGAGAAAGATGATACAAATTGCTGATTATTGAAATTTGACATGCTAATTATTGAAATTTGACTAAGTCTGAAATTTTTGAGATCTTCCACAAACTAGAATTTTCATTGTAACTCCTAGAGATCTGGAACCACTCTCAAACATCTTGCCTATATATATGAAATATAACTTAAAGTATAAGAAAGTAAATGTCCATATGTAAATGTCAAATTATACTTAAATGTTTATTTCATGTATATAGTTTCCCTAAAAGATAACAAGAAGAAAGAGAAAAGAAAAAGAGAAGAAATTTTTTCAATGTAGACCAAAATTATTATAACGTTTTGGAAATGTTTTTTTGATATAAAAAAATGCACAGTTTTTGAACTCAAAATGTGCATATTTTTTGAAATTTAGACCATAACACGAGCGCGTTATGGCTTGGTAATGACCAATCCTAGGCTTAGTCATTACCAAGCCATAACACGAGCGTGTTTTACTATAACGTGCTCGCGTTTTCGCAATTAGGGATGAAAAAGTAAATTGTCCACAAATTGGCTACCCATTTCCATACACTTGCCCTGATTTAAAATAATAAAAAATGATAATGATATGGAATAATAAATGATGACAAAAATGATATGAAATGATGTATATGTCAATACTAATATGCAAATGATATGATGCAAATGTGATATGAATAATGATTATGAAAATGAAAATGAGTGGTAACTAATAATGATAATGTTGATAACGATAATGAAAATGATATGAAAGTCAATAAATGGAAATGTACAATGTAATTGATGTGAAAATGATCATGATAACCTAAATGACGATATATAAAATGTGAATGATATGATGAAATATGAAAATGATAGTGAAATGAGATATAATAAATGTCCAAGTGTATTCAATCGATGTCTTAAAAAGAGATGTGTATTATTTCCAACCTCCAAAAAAATCTTTTATACAGCCATAAAAACAAAAATGAATGCAATTTAAATGAATCATGCAATCCTAAAATGTTTAAATGAACCATTTCACTGTTCTGGCATTGATAACTGATATTCCCCTGATCCATATGCTGCAATGATGACGAATGGACCCAACCAATTGGGCTTGAACTTGCCTTTCTTTTCTCGATCTTGCTGATTATGAGGGTTTTCTTTGAGAACTAAGTCACCCACTTGAAAAGATTGTGGTTTGACTCTGTGATTGTAACTACGAGACATAACTTGTTGATACCCCTTTAAATGATTAGCTGCACTTTGTCTCCACTCATCAAGCACTTCCAGCTCTTACAATATTGATACTTTGTAATCCTCATCATTATTTGGATTACTCCCAGTGCGAAGTCTGTGAAAAGGATTTTTTTCTTCTTTATCACCACTATTGCTTTTATCACCCATGTTGCTTAATGTACTTTCCCTTTCGTCTTCTTCTATGTGCTTTCGAGATCTTGTGACAATAGGCATAATATTTTGCCCAATTTCAAATAACCTTGATCAAAAGATGAAATAATGCAACTTTGATGGATATCTAAGTCAAAATAGAATGAATATTCTATTGATATGACTTAAGAAATTTCTAATCTTTAGCTCGTGATTCCCCAATTGAAAGGATGATGATCCTGTTGTGGGAATTAAAACAAAAATAAAAAATAAAGATGATGTTGCACTTTGTGAGGTTTGATCGTAGTTTTGAAAAAAAGGATTTTTGATAAATGCCTAATGCTCCTAAGCTCTTTATTGCAGAACTTTATTGGGATGATTAGAGTACAAAATTGCCGATTGGGAGATAAAAGAGGAATGAATAGGCTAAATGTGATTATGCCTTTGAGAAAGAGCTCTTCTTTGAAAGAAAGCTCGTGAATATAATGGTTCTAAGGAAAAATTGTTAGTGAAACCTCTAACAAAGTCGTGATATTGATGAATAAAAGTTCTATGTTCAAGCAAAACTTTTTGACTTTGGTATAAAAACTTTCTCCTTTTCAATAGCTTCTTATAACTGAGAGACTTCTTTGGCTTCCTAACCTTCTTCTCTAGGGACTTCTTAGCAAAAGTTGTAGACTTCCAGACCCTGAGCATAGAAAAAGACTAGACTAAATGGCAGATTTTTGGGTGTTAGAAAATTACCCAAATTTTGAAACACAAATGTGCTAAGATTTTTAGTAGATGCACTAAATTATCCAATCTATACGCTAGACTGTTGTAGGTATGTGATAAAAAATAGCACACATGCACTAAAATAGAGCATGAATACGTTGAAACAGAGCACAAATGCGCTAAAACAGAGCACAGATGCGCTGAAACATAGCACAAATGCGCTAAAACAGACCAGGGATGCACTAAACTATCCAATTACTACACTGAGATAGCCATTTTTTTGACAGTTTGATGTTTTTTGGATGATCTTTATCTCATTTAAATTTGGAAGGACACGACATACAGTAGAAAACAATTGTTTTGCAAATTTGAAAAATCTAAATAAAGAGTGTATGTTCTTGAGATTTTCACGAGTATTGAACAAAATAAGCACTTCAAATAGACTCACTCTTATTTGTCAAAAAGGTCATCATAGCAACCACAACCTACATCTTAAAATTGCATTGACTCACACAGCCGTGTCACCCCCTAAAGGGCACTTGTGTTTTTGTCTTTTCCAAGTGCGTACTCAAGGTTAGATTTCTAGATCCATTGAGCAAACAATTCGTGGCAATTATATGGTGAGTGTCTTGGGGGCAGATTCTTCCCTCCCCTTGCATTGTGATTATTATGATGTTTGGATACTGACACAGTTGGCTTTCTACACTATGGTTTGTAGTAAAGGTATTCGTTCGGTGTGGAAATAGATAAACTCCCTTAGGAGGCCTCCCAATCTTTAGAACAAAGATTTCGGGGATGACCTTAGCTTGCTCACTTCCGTTGAATATGGGTTTTCCCAAAATTCACTTTTGATTAGGGTGGGTCGGAAAACCTGGCTTTGGTTGTTTCCACTTAGATCGTTCCCGTAGGGTGAGTACTTTTTCCCACTACGACAGGCCTTCTGAAGGATTTAATAAAACATGAAATGCAAGAAATAAAAAAGGTAAGTCTAGTGTTTTGGTTACCCAGTAAAGGGGAGAGCATAAACCTATTACCCAACAATCACAACAAACAAATGGTTCAGTTTTAAATCCAAATGAAAATTTTCTACAGTAAGTGAAGATGTTGCTTCACAACAAGCATTGGATTCATTTTAACCAAGATAAAATAATGTTTGGTGACTATCTTAGGATTGATTAATTCCAAATTTAAGTGTGTATCCTAGGATTGCTTCATTTTTACTTAAGGCAAAAAAAGAAAAATCTCTATCCGCGGATGGCGTCGGAATCAGGATTTATTTTTACACTCCCTATATGCGCTAAAAGAACTAGTTAATGCGCTAAAATAGTTAACAAATGCACTAAAGGAACAAATAAGGATGCGTTAAAACAATTAGTAAATGCGCTAAAGGAACTAGCAAATGCGCTAAAATAGTTCGTCGAAGCGCTAAAACAGTCCTCGTATGCGCTAAACCATGACTTGTATCCGTCACCTATCAGAAAATCTACAGTAAAAAGATTAAAAATGGGGCAAGGCCCCATGGTGGGCACCAAAAATGTGTGTGAGAATATGTGGAACAACTAATAAGTTAAACTAACACACCAATGAAACATTAAATCAAAGGAAATTAATTAAAAGTAATTTACAAAACTCTAAACAACAACTCCTTCAAAAGCGTTCCATTGTTCTTTATCTCCAAGGATCTGTTGTAAGTTGTTGGCTCTCAATTGGTGTATGCAACAGCTTTGGCAGAATGGCAACTTAGAGAACGAGTTTATGCAACATGCATGTCCATTGCTAAATGATTTCAGCTATGATATGAAACTAAAATGCTATGAACTTGAAATGATATGCTAAAATGCTGATTCGAATGCAACTATAGTAACTGCGGTAAATTCATAAAATCTAGGATGAATTCAACTCACCAAAGGGCTGTATTTATAGATTTTTGGAGGCAGGAATCTAGTTGGCAAAGATCAACGATCAAATTCGAACCTGTCAAGATGAACGGTGAGAGATTCTGGAGGTTGAGAAAAAGGTGGAAGGTTGAGAGAATAATGGAAGAATGTTTTCAACCCACAAAACCATCCTCATTAAAAAATGGAGACAAATTGCCATTTATCATTTCATTTATGAAAGTTGGTTGAAAGTTGAGGATAAATTCCTAATTAAATTTATTTAATTACATGTGACATGGATTTTAGAAGCTTCCATAATTAAATAATTAATATTTAATTATGTGAGAGATGAAAAAGGTGTGTAATTAAATATTTACAATATTTAATTATGTGAGAGGTGAAGGAAAAAGTGTTAAATTAAATATTTATAATATTTAATTTAAATATGGAGTGAAGGATGAGTTAGAAGAATATTCCATTATTCAAAAATTCAAATTTAGAATAACGTGATAATTAATATAAATAAATAATGAAATTTATTTAATTTAATTAAGAGGAAGATAGTAATAATTAAATAAAATTATTTATTTAATTAAACTAGAAGAATTAGAAAAATGAACGATATAAATAAATAATTAAATTTATTTATATGTAGATGACTTTTAGAATATTAATTAAATAATCCATATTTAATTAATTAACAGGTTTTGCAATGACCATTTTTAGATGTATACACATAGTGTTTTACACATTCCATAATCAACTTAGGATATTGCATTGAAGGTGGAAACACACTATCTTGTGCCAACCCTGTATCTACCAATATACTAGCAAGAGGACTAGGTGTATTACATGACATGCTTTGTTTGAAATCCTCATAATCCACATGACCCATATTGGTATCTCCAAATTTTGACCAAGTTGAAATGATCTTGGACTTTGGCCTTGTGACCTTAAAGTCATACTTCATCCTTTCAACTCTAGTGGTAGGCTCCTCTTTAACTGGTTCGATGGATTTTTCTTTAGAACCCTTAGCCTTGTTGGATTCTGCTTGCATCTAATAAAAAAAATCCATAATTACTAAAATGCAAATCACAACTAATCATTGTAATACAACTGCCACAATTACATCATTAGATTCATCATCAAAGCACAAATGCAACATATAATCAACTCTAAGTCACCATCAAAATCATTGACACCAAGTTGAGAACCCTTATATTCAAATCCTAAGATACTTTGGGTTTTTACTTACTTCACGGATTTTGGACTTCAAAGGATTTCAGGGAATCCAACCCCTCACGGATTTCACGAAGGATAAGTCCTAGGGCATTCCATAAGCAAGCAAATTCCACGAAGAAGGAATACTTAGTCAAATTTCAATCACAACAATTGTTTTGAAATTTTAGAGTCCACCTCATATACCTCCCAAGATCAAACTTTAAACATACATCGAGAATTTTGCAAGCTCATGGATTTTGGGTTCTCATGAATTTCGAGGAATCTAAAGCATTGAGGATTATGCGAAGGATGGGACTTCAGGTTTTCTAGCAAGTCAAGGATTACACGAAGGACAAGGGTTCAGGATTTTCACGTATAAGCGGATTCCATGAAAGAATCACCTTCGTGTATTCCACTCATCAAAGGATTTAATGAAAGCTAGGTAAAATATCAAACTTATTAACTGCCAATGGGTGATCATACAAGAACCATTTTATGCATGCCATGATTCAATTCAAATTTCATAACATTACTGATTGAAATCAAACTCCAAACCAAAATCAAAGCCCTAGTTTTGATCAAGATTTCAAAATCTTAATCCTCACATTTATAATAATAAATTAGGGTTTACCCAATATGAATTAGGGTTTATCTGCAGATGCATATCGCTTTTAAATATTCAAAATCATGGGCATCAATCATTCAAGCTCACGCACATCCAAATTCACACCTCTTCTAATTTCAAAATACATTATCACAACATTGAAGGCTCAAAACCCTAACTCAAATAGCATGCATTACGATGCCCTAATATTAATCAATCACTTCAAATGAGTACAAAAATGCATGTCAATCACATCCAAAATAAGACTTGAAATAGAGCTTAAACTCAAAATCCATAATCAAATGAAAGTAGGAATTATATACATTCATGCCCCCCACGCCAATACATGAACCGCAGTTCAAATTACAATACTTTAAGGCATAAAAAATATTCAAACCCATACCAAATCCATTCTCAAATCACAACAAGATGGCTCAAAACAACATACCTCTTGACCTAGATAATTCGTAATGCACATAGATGCCCTCATAGAATACCCTAATCGATGGCCGATGAATAACACAAGCACAATAATCCAAGCCTTCAAATCCTTAAAGCACTTAACAACTCCTAAATACTAATACTAAAAGATGAAATACAAAATGAAAGAAAAAATGGAGTATAAATCACCACACAAGACCTTCATTAATGACCACGTACTTGACTGCATAAAACAATAAATGACTTGATTAGACATTAAAATTGAGTTTCGGGGATTCAACCTAGACATGGATTCAGGGAATTCATCAAAATGCAAAATTCATGAAAAGGAAGACCTCATGGAATCCGACAGGGTCTGGATTTAGCGAGACAAGTGGCAATCGAGGTATTCGTTATGAGGAGAATTTTGTGGAAGAACAAACTTTGAGAAATCTGAGTGATGATGAATTTAGTGAAAACCTAACTTTGAGGAATCCGGAGACCAACAGATTTAGTGAAACCTATTTCCTCAGGTAATTCAGTCCTAGGAGAATTTTGTGAAAACTGACTTCGGGGAATTTGTCCTTAGGCAGATTTCGTGAGACTCCCCCAAACTTAGCCAAATTTGATACCAAATGGAAATTCAATGAAACCAATGACTTCACTCCTCAAACAAGTTTACTAGCACTTGCACCGAAAAAGGTTCAAGAGTTACGCCGATACGAAAATATATCTCAATAAATATATTAGAGTATAATTTAAAGCGAGAATCTTCAATACAAAAGTTGTCATGGCTTTATATTCTAAATATAGCAAGTTTCTTACCAGGAAGTTGGTCATATTAGGTAATATCATAGTTATCAAATGTAGGGGAAGTCCAAAAATTTCTCACTTTTTTTGTACTGTGGAGTTGATTCGATGACATGGGGTTCTCTTTATTGAGTTTTGACATTAGAGTTATAAATAGAAAAGAATATATCAGGCTATTTATTTTGAGGTTCTTACAAATAGAAGAGGTAGATCAGGGGCGAGAATCGAGATGGGGACCATCATTACGATAGGATTTTAGTAGCCTTCAAACCACATTTACTATAAATGTATTGAAATAACAATTATAGGGAGATTTGTTTTGGTTCGGGTATGTGCAGGATCATCATGGAAAAAATATGCCCTTAAGAGGCAATAAAAAGACAAAAAATCAGAGTTAGACAACTTGAAGTAAAAATTTGAATAAGTTATCTATATTATTTAAAAAAAATGTAAAAATAGAATCTGTAGAAAATTGAATGTAGTTTGTAAACTACTAGACCTTTATTTAAAAAAAATAGAATTATTTGGTGAAAATTTGAAATTTCAATGAAGTAGTATTTAAATTTTAGGGTAAAAATAAGAAGTAGGTGTTTGTCTGACCACCCTAACCACAATAAATGTAGGAGTTGAGAAAATACAACTTCACAAACCCCGAAGATCACCTGCATGCAAATAACCTGTCACAAAAGAAGAGATGGAGACAAACAAGCAAGGGTTATCTAAAAACCAAAAATGTATATATCAGAGAGAATGAGAGAATGAATTGATATGAAATACAATGGGATCAATCCTTATAAAAAGGAGATCATGCAAACCCTAATAAAACCCTAATAGAAAAAACCCTAATAGAAGCCCTAATAGGATAACATTTAATAATTAATATAATTATTAATTCAAAAAATACAACTTCACAAACCCCGAAGATCACCTGCATGCAAATAACCTGTCACAAAAGAAGAGATGGAGACAAACAAGCAAGGGTTCTCTGAAAACTGAAAATGTATATATCAGAGAGAATGAGAGAATGAATTGATATTGAATACAATGGGATCAATCCTTATAAAAAGGAGATCATGCAAACCCTAATAAAACCCTAATAGGAAAAACCCTAATAGAAGCCCTAATAGGATAACATTTAATAATTAATATAATTATTAAATGTCACTTTATGCAAACTAACGTGAAATCTTAAGAAGGGAATAAAGGTAACTTAATCAACATAATTAAGTTAAGACCTTTACTCTAACAATAAAATGATAATATTTTTTTATAAGATTGTATATATAAGTAGAGGACTCATGTCCTGATGTGATGCATATTTTTTTATAATTTTTTTCTAAGTAAATAATTAATTATGATTTTTTTATTACAACTTTTAAAAAATATAAAAGCTCGTCTGTCTAACCACCTTAACTTGGTCAAAAATTCATGAAATTTAGTTTTTTCTTTTTTAATCCTATAGTATGCAACGTATGTTTTGGATTAAAAAAATATGATACCATTTGAAAGTTATAGATGTTTTTCAATCAGCCTATCAATCAGGACTTTATTCGTAATTACAAAATAAAAAATCAATAATAATTATTTATTAAATTCAAAGTAAAGAATATATTTATATTGGTGGAAAGCTGAGAATCTCCTCTAAAAACCCTTTTTGTTTCATCAATTTTGGGTTAAAAAAAAAGTCGTCAGCCACATGGACCATCATATGGCTTACATATCGCCACTTTTTGGCCCATCATGATCTTGCACATACCCGTTCGTCTCATCTAAAAAAATTCTGCTGTGGTAGGGTATGGTAATTTTTTTTTGCAAACTCTGCTCTTTTTTATTCTCATCAATATCGTTAACAACATTTTACGGTTTTTTTGTTAAAATAGTTGTTCACATTTGAGGTTTATCTCTTCATGTAACCATCACTACCCAACACATTGCACTTTTTTGCATAAACAAATTATTCAATACAAATAATGGATGGGGATCAGAATATGGTTTGGTACAAAAGTAGAATCCAACACCATTAACCATGCAACCAATTTCGCCATCCAATCCAATATAGTTTAAGTCAATTTCAACTGATGAAAAGTCTAAATCACTTAGAAAATCAGATTAAAGATAGTTCAAAGAGTTTTTTTAATGTAAATTTATAATGACATCAATTGATATTTATAAACCATGCAAGTTCCAAAAATATCAAAAATTCAAAACATATATTCATACAAGACAATTGTGACCAGTTGAAAAATGATCTGAAAATAAATCCAAGAACATTTAGCAACACAAGCACAATATTAGAACCTTTTATAGAATTAAAATTTTAAATATGCTATCATTATAAGTTTTACAAATGATAAGAAAGGAAATAAACTATTATTCTAATCTAAAAGCAAAAACAAGCACAAAGAATCTACTTCCCTAAAGTTTTTCTCAATAAAAAGCACTTCATATGGCCCAATTAGGAACTAAAAATCAAAGCAACAACTTTAGAAGATTTAAGTTGAAGCCTAAGAAATTACATAAGGATCATTAGTAGCTCTTCAAAAAAATTCCATTGCCATTTTGAAACATTCTATAATTCAACAAGAGCCAAACAAAACAGTAGCATCACAACACAAATGCATAATTATTTTCTACATATTCCGAATCTGGTGACTTTAACTCAATTCATTTCCCTTCAAGATTTTACATTCCCTAAGCTATGAGCTATGCTGTAAGGTTGAGACCTACAAGCTTTGAATTCAAGAGAAAGAAATACAAGTTTTAAGAAAGCTTTATATGGCTATGAAAAACACAATAAATTTTATAGAATAGAAACAAAATTTTAAATTATGGGAATTAAAATTAGTAACCTTGATAATCATGTTAGGATACTTTTCTACAAGGTCTTCAATACTGGTACCACCCTTTTTGCAAGAAATTATGACCCGTGCTAAACATATCTCATCAGTATTCTTTGAAATTGGAAATGAAAAATGAAATAAAGGCATACAATACATATTGTAATCATAGAAACCACACTTAAAATCAAAATTTAGAATAATCAAATATGGATTCACAAACAAAATTTCAATCAAGACATACAAAGGAAGAATAGGTACAATTGCAATAATATGCACATTCAAGTTGCCACTACAATTGCTGAATGATCAAGTAAATGAGGCTTGTTACAAAAGTGAGAAGAGCCAACATCCTTAGCACCTTGGCCAAACTATTTTTAAAATAATTTTTTGAAAATTTGAGAGTACTCATTTAGCTAACCTAAAGTAATAGAATTGTACAGAATGAATAGGTTGTATATGAGATAAATCAAAAAATTTAAAAAGATGAAAGAATAGAAGCACACACTTTAATCGTTTTATCCAACAAGATGGTACTGGTAAAATATAAAAAGTTAACCTCTTGAAAAGGCCATGTTGCATGGTAACAATACCATTCTTTCGCAAATTCGGTGAAGAGATTGAAATGTCATTGAATGACAAAATTGATGAAAAAGGTTGACATTTTCAAACATATAAGTTTTAGAAGATGAAAACATATATATTAAGTATAGAAAACTAACAACTTATAGATGCATGTCACCACCCTTCTAGATATGTGAACAAATTTGAAATATAATCATACAGAATTTAAAAGATAAGTTTTACATACAAATTGAAGGACTTGGGCATGGAAATAATAGAAAGCTTTAATAGAAAAAATATATGTAGACACTCAACAAAACTGCAAATTTGGCTCTTGCTGAAATTTTCATCCTTATTATTGTTGAAGAGATCTGCTGATCTCTAATTGCTACAAATAGCAAAGATTGTGGCTATGAATGCATTCAATTACTAAAATTATAATTGAAATCTTATAGTAAGATTAAACTTAAATTCTTGGGAGATTTTTCGCTCTTCATCACATATGATGCAGGTTCTTTGTTCTACAAACATTTTTGAGGCCCCCATGTAATATAGAATGATATATATATATATATTTATATTAATTTTGTATGGTTTACCGAACAAAAAAATTACTGACATAGCACAATCACTATTTCAATGATGTGCAGGTTCATGCTTCATATTCATTCATTTCTACATCGAGCAATTTCCCCACTCTATCAACATTCCATTATGTTGCATATAAATCCTTTGATTCACATCTACTTCTTCATACATTGTAATACGATTAAGAAAGATAGATTGCTTTATTGATTGACTTGCTTCGTTTCATTTCAATTGCTCCACTCAATATTGCTTGGGTCAATTTCTATGGAATAATAGGCTCTTGGTCAACCTCTATGTCATAGAACAACATACTGAAACCCTTCAGTAAGTTTTTTTCTAGAGCATTAAATTGCAATTATCACTTGTATATTAATCCCGACGTTATTAATTACATCAACAATATATAATTATATTTCTCATGATAAAATCTTGGATATATTTACTGTTTGCTTGATAATAATATTGTATTTATGGAGGGCTCTCTTCCAAGTTGATTGTTATTGTACTATAAATCAAATTCTATATATTTGACTTCATCTGCCATCCATCAGATTTATATTCAGAACAAAAAGTTGGTAAGTATGTTCTTCAAAAGTTCTACAAAATTGTTGAACTTCATGTGTGAAATTCACTGGTCATTTCTTTCATCTCTCTATAGCTATATTTTCTTGAACTTGATGCTATTAGGTATATTGGCACTGAAGAAATAACGAATTTTGTTTCATAAGCATACTTTCCTTACTAAAAAGTCTTACATCTGTCCAGTGGTGTTGTATTAGTAGAAAAAAATGAAATTCATACTAACCTGGAGTTTGGTTTGTTTTCTTACATCTACGAATAATGATTAAAGCAGCGATTGAAAGGATGACTAATGCTATGGTACCACTAGTTTCTACACCCATTTTCATCCCTTTAAAATAGATGCACATTTCCAAGAAGATGCTTATTTATATAAAATAAATGTATATGTTGATGAAATATTTTGATAAGAGAACTAATTTTACAAAGTTCAAAATATAACCAAGTAGTAAGATTGAATACAACAAAAAACCTGTTATAAAATTAAAATTACATTACACGCCTGAGATAAAACAAAAATAACATTCTAAGTAAACCCCAAGAAATATGGATGCTTATTTAGAAAAAAATAAGTGTATAAACTGATGAAATATTTTACATGAAGTACATGGCAGGTGAAAAATCAAAGTGTCAGTTTCCTCTAGAGTCTAGGTTCCAACTGTGCTTCCCAGTGAAAAAAAAATCATGTGATATAAGGTTTAACAAAGAAAGCATTCATTTCAGACTACAGAGAAAGAAAAGAATACTTATCCATATAGTTAAATATACAAATTTTCCTTAAAGCACCTGGAATGCTTTGAAATTTAATAAGAAAAGAACAAAATATTAGTTGTTCAGACCTGTAAAATTAAATTTGGCCTCGAGAAAAGACGTCATTTGTGGGCTCCAAGCTAGGTGAACAACATGCCTAAAAGGCTAAATTTACTTCAAACTCTCTATGTGCAAAGTCCAGTTTTCCCTTAACTGGTTGTTAGGTCCAAACCCAATATTTGTTAAAATTTGAACAAGGCATATTAGATGATTCATTTCAATTTCATAAGGGATGTGTGTCATATGCTAGGCTATAGCCTATACATCACCTTTAGCTTTTACTACAGATGACCTCAATTTCATTCTAAAGTGTAGATTCAAAATGTGAATCCCCTCATCGAATGGGATAACCTCAAGTGGTGAAAGCATTAGAATATTTAAAAATAGAACTCAATCTTAAATTCTCGCGACCCTTGATAGAATTCTAAATTTGGATAAAGTAATTTATAAACCCTAAAAACAAACTGAACTACAAATTACAAGCAAAGATGCATTATGCAAAATTTTGTTACCTTGCAGCTCTTGACCTACACTTCTCCTCCTCTGTCAACTGCAATGCCAAACAAAACCTCTTTGCACGATGATGCTTCTTTTCCAAATCCATCAAGACCTCTGTAGTGCTCGTTGTAATTCTGTCGTTATCTTTTCCATTATTTGAAAAGTTCTCTAGGCTCACACTTGTCAGGGCTCGTAATACTTCCACATGAATATTCTTCTTTTGCATTTGCACACTTGCCTGCCATTGCTGGCTCTCTCGTCTTCTCATTCCTTGGTTTCTTCGACTCTAGTTTTTCTTTATTTACTTCATCATTTTATTTCATGGAATTTTGCTTGCTGTCGTTTACTGGGACTCAGAGCGCCAGTTGATAGGTGTAACATGCATACACTATTTCCATATTGGAAATACCAAACGTAACCTTTTCCGCGGCGACAGTTCCCCACGTGATAATTCTAACTATTTCCGGCGTGAGAGTTTTCGACGATAATTCCAGCGTGAGACAATTCTGATGGGCTGTGCCCACAATATATAGCCTATCGGCTAAAAATGCAACAAAATGAAAACAACCAAAGTGTAGATAAAATCATTAAAGCTCAATCAAGTGAAGTGAATCCAAAATTTCAAGGAAGCTATCCCTTAAGGGGAAAAGGTCAAAACCTAAAGTGAAAACAAGAAAGAAAAAGCAAGAAAGAGGGTCCCTGCGTCTAGTGGGGCATGTGTGTGAAAATTGCACAACGAGGTACATGAGACACAAAATTTATAAGAGATTTTAGTTGTAGCTAATTTTCAACAGAAAGAAATTGGGAAATATCTTAGAAATATTAGGAATCCCATTTATTAACTCTGCACTTACTATTTAACTGACTTGTCATATGAAAGAAAAATAGAAAAACACAAGCTGAAATTTGTAAAGAAGTTGGGATTACCAAGGTTTGTTAGTGCTTTCAATCAATCCAAAATGCTTATGGAATTATTTCTATGGAGAAAAAATGAAGTTTTTCTTTTGCATGAATATAAATCCAAATCAGATTTATATTTTCGATCAGATGGTGGAATAAATAAAGATTTTGTTTCCTCATGTAGATCATAAAAGGGAATCCCAATGAAGGAATCATAGAAGTCGGCCATACCCTAGATGGTGTGCTCCATGATTGGATAAAGCCTTTAGTTTCAAAGTAATTACTATACCTAGAAAATAACATTATTTTCTTGGCTTCATTGATGAACAATAGTATGTTAATATGAATTTCTCCAACTTCTCTGTGATAGACTATTGCAATCACAAATACATTTCTTTGAGAAGGACCTCCTTTTGGCATATGTCATGAGTAATAAGGATTTGGATCAATTAAAAGGTTTCAACACATCTGACATGAAAAAGTTTCTAACTAACGGGAGACTTGAAGTTATTGGTCAGTTACTTGATTTTGTTTAGGACTTGACCTTACTCCAAAGTCATTGGTGTCTTACTTGTAATGTAGGAAAAGTTCATTTGAATTTAAACTTGATGAAACTTCAAGTAGAGTTCCATTTTCAGCTGTACTCTAGAAAGATCTATGGTCATCAATCTATAAGGAAGGAAAATAAGAATTCAATGAAAATGTAAAAGCTATGCTAAGGAAATATATACTCCCCTTACTTCGAGGAAAAATTCAATGCAAAAAGATTGCAGCTGAAAGGCTTCAAGAATAAATAGTTCAAAATTGAGAGGGATGAAGGAAGGTCACTCTCTCTAAGATATAATATTCAGTAATACAAGGTTGTTCTTGGCATATTAATTGGAAGAAATAAGTCCCAACAAATGGGGATTCAAGAAGAAATGCAAATAAAAATTGGCATGACCCATTTTAGGTTTCTATACAAAGATTTAACATGAATACCCTACTTCAAAATTTTGATTTAATGTTGCAATTACCCTATCAAAGTATGGTTTTGATATATAGATAGAAGAGGGTGGTTATCTCAACAATAGGCCCTATATCAAGTTTTCTATTGACATGCCATTCAAACTATGTTAAACTTACAAAAGCTTTCTCTAAGGTGTGAAAGGAATTGATGGAGGGTGAACTTTGTAAAATTCCAAAGATTGTGGTTATTTGCAAGAAGTACAAGACTTGCACATATTTAGATGAAGCACACAGTATTGGAGCCTTCCAATATTACAAGCTTGGAAGCTAGTTCTGGAAAGAAACTTGTTAATGAATCAAATACTGTTAATGGTATTGGTAGTGTTATTAGTGAGGAAATTGGGTAGGAGAAGCATGGTGCTTTCTATTAGTGCACAACAAGATAGATGAATTGCTGAAGTACCTGTTGTACAGCCTAATGACAGAGGAATCAAATAAAAGTAAGCTTCAATGCAAAAAACTTTATAAATCTCCATCTTTCCAACATTGGTCAATGCCTCAAATGAACCCATAAAAATAGGAGATTATGAGAAGCTTAATTGTTTACTTCCTGTTAAACTATCTGCTGAAGGTCCTTTTCAGACTAATTTTGATCTATCAGAAACCATGGGGGAAATTGAAGGAGGGTAGATATTCAATCCAAAAGGATAACCACTATTGTAGAGTGATAGGGCAATGCAGACGATGATGAGACACAGGTTATAGTTCTTGATGTGCTTAGTAGATATTCCATGCAAGATCTACAAATTTGGTTTGCAATTTAGGTGGATGAAAGTAAAAAACCCTAGGCATGTTCACAAGGGTGGCACTAGCTACAAATACATTGAGCCTGCAATGAAAAAGGCAATCAACAATAAATGTGAGGGTAAGAATATTGTTCACTAAGCCCCACATTCAGAGATAGATAGTTTGGTGGATTGGATTGCATTAGGAAACTGCAGTTATATTTTTCCAAGCGGGAGTTTACATTCCTCTCCATGGCTCGACCTGATTTTCATCAAGATCTAAATATTGTTTCAAATCCCTTGCAGAGAGAAAGATGTGACAATGCAAAGGGCAACAAACTGTGAAGAATGTAAAGGGCAGCGAACTGTGACAGTGCGGAGGGGCAATTAGATAAGGCACTCCAGTCATGAGAATATTAAAAAAAATGTTTCAAGAACCTATAGAGGGTCTACTTGTGTGTGACATTATAAACTCAACTCACAAGGAATGACAATCACTTAAAATGGAGCATGACAATCCTAAAATAGATCAAGAAAGGACAATCTTATGTTCAGTGGCAAAAAGACAATAGATTGGCATAGGATAGTCAAGTCACCATGACGGTGTTAAATGTCAATTGTAAGATCAACAAGAGGACAACCACAATGATGAGGGTAGTCATATACATTGTATATAAGAACGGTCAACACACCTGATAGAAAGCTAAAACCCAGATTTTGAACAGTGATAAAATCATGCTGAAGGGCAGGGTATACAAGGAAATAATGGCCTAAAATATTAGTCAATTAAAATAAAAGGGGTAAAAGATTTTAGTCAATTAAACTTGTTCAAAAACTTGTACATAAACATTATAAAATTTAAAAATTTGCTTTACATAAAAATTATTAATATAATATTAAGTTATAACTATAATTGATAATAACAAGTTAAACAATTCTAATTTTAATAATATACTTGCCAATAACAAAAACTAATTACACTGCACTACGATAATTAATAACATATGTTTGAAAGAATAGATAAAGATTAAGTGCAAGCTAAACCATTAAAAATTGTAACTGTTTTACTTTTACGTTAAAAAGGGGACTATCATATTGTATGCCAATTAATACATGTTGAGTGGTAAATTCACTAAAAAGAATTATTCATGTTGAACTTCTCGTATGCGGAGTGCTAACCATACACAGAGAATGACGCCAATTACAATGTGAAGATTGAACAAGCTTTTTATAGTCTAGGAGTAGAAAAACGTGAAATAGATGAAGGATACAAATTCAGAATGGATGATTATATTTGATGTTTCATTGTTATGAAAGAGCTTGATAATCAACACTTCTCAATGAATGATTTTATTAAATGGTCAAGGCATTGTTGGATGAGATGAACAAGTCGAATTAATTTTTATACTCATTAATCCATTTTTGGATGATCATTATCTCTTTTTGTCGTTGCTCTTTCAGCCAGACTGGATCGTCACCAGCACTTGGTTCAATGTCTTCAGAATTCGTTCCTGCGTGACATTCAGTTCTCATAAGATATTAATTATTCTTTCTGTTTTGATTGTGGGTGAAAAGAGAACATCCTGAACCAACTTACCCTCTTCGGTGGTAATAGCTACAATGCTTTCAGAAATATTTGCCAGCACACTGAAACTCCATTCACAACATGCACAATTAACTAAATTAGCAATAACGTAAGAAATAGTAAAACGATTGATGGACATGAAATCTGAGAAGATGATTCACTTACCCTCCACTGCTCCATGGATCTCTTAACCCATTGGAGAAAATGATATTGCTTCCAAAATCCTTCAACACTGTTTTCATGTCCTGCACGTCAATTATAACCAGGGATACTTCAATAAAAATCAATCCCGAACCAACTTTGTCTTCTATTTAACAGGAATTAAATTTTTAGTAAGATATAACTTTGACAAAACTCGGCAGTAGATTAAAATTTACATACATGCACTCCGAAGTGAGTTGTTGCCCAGTGTTGGCGTGGCAGGACACCGTATCTAAGGTAGCAGTCCTTGGAATAGGACGTGAAATCAAAGCGGTAGGGCCGTACCATCGTGCCAGGAGGATTGCTTATTGGAAGCACCATTTCAGTGCAACGCTGCGGGTTAAGAAGGGCTGTTAGATGGGCAGCTTAATTCCATTTCATTCTAAAACTTAAGAGAACAGATGTTCAGAGACCTGCCAAGCCCATCCGTTATAGGTAAGATTCGCAGGACTCAAATCCATGCATCGGCCTTGGCTCATGTAATTTGCTCCAGCAGCTATTCTGGTGACAGTGTCTGCCCCTCCGGGCAGGGTATTGATAGCGTTGCAGATCTGCAGTAAGGCGAGGTTACATAATAGAACTAGGATGTGATAGACTTGGTGTAGCAACTAGGTTTGGGAAGCGTATTTACCCCTTCAACTTTTTTTAAATCGTACGCCGCTGCGCGGAGGTAATTTGACTCAAGCATGTCGCCCAGGTCGTCCTTATCTGTAATAATCCTGCGGCAGTAGCACCCGGTCAAGAGAATTCGATTACAAGTATTCTTCATAAAATGAATGAGGAGTGCGTTGTTGTTACTTTACTCGCAAGAGTTAAATAGTTTGCTTAGGCTTAGCAATCCTTGAGGGCTAGATGCAATTTTGTCTATCATGTCCCACGATTCATTGATTCTTCTGTAGCAGATGTCGCTTACATCCTGCGTCATATTTCATATTCAGAAAAGTCAAATTTAATGATGATTCATTTATTCTTGTGGAGCTGAAAGAGAAGAATGAACAACATACTCTGAAATCTTTGGTGATAACGCTGCCATAACTATAAGTGACAGCGGTGTCGTCCAGGTTAAGGATAGGTGCAGATGATGCGAGGGCGCCGATTGTTAGGTGCGGATACTTGAGGCGAAACCATGCAGCTAGCACTGCAAAATACCATTTTAATGATTGAATCCCACTAATTTCTAACGGAGAATATAGGCTCATGTGAAAGAAATGTTACTTACTTCCACCATAGTTTGCACCAAACACGACGACTGGACAATTCTCAGCGTTTAATGTTTTCCTCAAATGGACAATGAAGGTGGCGTAATCGGCCAAGGCCTGCGTGGATGTGAAGTAACCCAGTGTGCTCGCATTTGCATACGCCTCCTCCATTCCCCCGAATGGCATGGACGTTCCGTAAAAACGGTGCTGTATAACTTGCCACATTTAGCTCTAATAATATACTTATCAAAGCAGGAGGCCCAAAAAAATTAGTAAAATCGGTGCTGTATAACTTGCCACATTTAGCTCTAATAATATACTTATCAAAGCAGGAGGCCCAAAAAAATTAATTGGACACGGAATTCAAAACAAACTGCTAATACTACCTCTGTGTACACCACAAGAGCTTTCAAGTTGGGAGCCTGATCTATCATGATGCCCTTGTCCAACTGGTGCGTGATGTCAAATGCTGAACCCAACCATATAAATATTGGAGAACTGTTTTGAGCGCCGCCCCAGTTGGATTTGTCTATGAAATATCGTTGGGGAAAGGTTTGATAGCTCTCTTGCGTGTATCCAAAATGGTCCAGAATTTGGGTATAGTTGTATGCGTCGTACGAAGCTTTACTTAGACTTGAGACATAACGAGATCTCTTTGACTTCTCCAGAAAACTACCACGCAGTCGAATTGCTGGCATCCCTCCAACTCCCGAAGCACAGCCTCCCTCTGGAAAGCAACCCATCGCTACAAGAATCGTACACAACAATCCCAACTTCAGTGGATGGAATTCCATTTCGTAGCACTCTGCACAACACTATTCTGAGCCTAGCTTTCCAAATTTTAGTGCAAACATGTTCTATCTGTAACCAACTTAAACGAGTATATATATAGCAATTTAAGAGATTAAACAGCTCGTCCTCCTGCTTAACGACCTTCCTGTTTATGCTCGGGTAGCCGGCGTTTTGATCTTAACGAGCTGCCTGTTGATGCTTAAATAGTGACTGTTTATTTCAACCATATCGTCTATAGCAAACACATAATTCACAATAACGATGCGGACAATCTAAAACGAATGTAGGGATTAGGAAGTGTTATATGGACGGGTAATCCCCAAGTTTTGCCTTAGTGGTTGTCCCGTTCGGCCGCTCCTAAGCTGCACAAAAATTGCTACGCCGGTTCACGTAAGAGGTAAGTGCCACTAAATATTAACAATTTTAACGTTGAAATGGCATCTCCTATCTTTTAAGCATTTTTTGTTTAAATATCTTCGTACAATTAGTTTATAATTTAGTAATAAGATAATTTAATAAATCAAATTTTAATTGTTAGTTTTTTGCAGTTATTTTTTAAGTAAGTTGGTTTGGTAGGAAAAATATAAAGCTTTATAGGTCAATGCAATGTGATGAGAATATCAAATGACAAATTAACTTAATATTTAATATTATCTATGTTATTACTTTGCAGACATGGTTTACGTTTTCTAATATTTTGTTTTCTCTTTCATATTTTAATATGGTATGTGGTCAAATAAGTTATCTATCTTAACCAAAGGGTAATGATTTTTAATCATTATATTTTATGTATATTTACCTATGTACCTGTATGTAGCGTTTATGAACCCATTCTAGGGTTGTGGACTTTCAATCTAAATGCCTATATGTAGGTTTTACGAGTTCATTTCATGGTGAAGGACCTAATTCAACACGAAACATGCTTATAGGTGACACACCATTGGACGACTTAGTTAGGTTACAAAATGGAGAATTTTTAGGCCGACCCTCCCAGATTTGGGCAACTTGGTTAAGTTTGGCTAGGCCATCATTACTTTTTTGTGGTGGTTATTAACTCTCTATTGTTTTTTAACTTTTTTTACACCAAATCACAAAAGCTAGCAAGTTTGAATTTTGAGTTTATCGAATGGTATTGTATGTAATATTTTTCCAAGAGAATAAAATAGTACTCTCATTAGCTCTTTATTTCTTGGGAGGTATTATACCCTATTTATTTATTAATTACTTTTAACATATGCTTACATATTTTCCCTTTCAAATGTGCATTCTCTAAATAGGCCTGGGTTGTAATCTCCTGGGTTTTATATAACGCACTACTTCTTGGAACTATAAGTTTTATGCTCTTACATGCATAACAAAATATTAGAAGGGTAAATATTATCTACATAATCATCAATTGTAAAGATAGATTTGTTCAAGAATTACAAGAAGTAATAACAGATGCACATTGATTTAAGGTAATGATGAAATGACTGTAGGAATACTCAAACAACACTACTTGCATAACACCCGCATTTAGGATTTGGTAGTAACATCTATTCTATTTACAACAATACAATTGTGATATTTTGTATTAAAAATTATGTATGCATTATAACACAAGTTTCATTTTTTGATAGTAATTTAATTTGATTGTAATAAGAGATCTACAAAACCCATATGCAATAAGTGGCATTCAAGGGACTCAAATCCAAGTGTTGCCCTTTCTTCATATAATAAGCGAAGGATACATAATATATAAAATTAGACAACTTTGAACACATTATTTTAGGGTCACCAAAAATCAACTTGTATTTTAAATTGGATGCACTGGTATGTTGATATTTAAATGTTAGAATTTCAAGTTTAGTAATAATATAGAAATAAAATATTCTTCTAAGCATCAAATACTCATTATTTACCTTTCCTTCATCATTTATCACATCATATACCATTTATTAATTAATTATTGGTATCATTTATCACTAATTTTTTCAATTATCACTTTTTATCATTTTCCACGATTATCCATTAACTAAATATTATTTAATTATTTAACTAGTATGAGCCAATTATCCAATTTTAATAAACATATAAAATTTCTATTTATCACCTTGCCACATAACGCTATCTTCTAATAGAATTTTTTTCTCTTCATTATCTATATAATGTATTAAAATAATTCATTATCCTCCTCCTATGATCTTAAAGAATTTTTTTCCAATACCAGCTGAGTTATCTTCTCTACTTTACTATGTTGACTCCACATTCAATTCTACTAGTTTCACGTCTTTGATTTCATACACATCCTTCATCTAATATCTTTGATATAAATATACAAATACCTTGTCCTCTCATCATTTTCAAGAGTCGTGGATCTATCTAAGTTTACTTTATCAAATTGTATTATCAAAATCTATAGTGTTATGCTACTATGTTGCATCAACATTAATTCATCAAAAAATTACTACAATATCCTTAGTCTTGAGATTAGCATCAAAATTTGGTGGTTGTATTTTTATTATTTATATACATTTTTAAGTGTATTATCTTTATGTTTTCATTTTCAAGTGTATTGATTATGGTGAAACTTACTTCAAAACACTGACCCTTTAACTAATTGTGTTGTGTGGCTGCTTTCTAGCATTTCATCTTTTGTAGGTCTCTTATAGTTTTAGGTAGTTTTGGAGATAAATTTTTTAAAATCCTCTTGGTGCAAAATGAATGTCACGATTACATCAAGAAGGGAACAGAAAAAAATTTGACATATAACATGCTATATTTTTGTTGCAAAACAATATGTTTTTGAAGGGAACTTAGTGTTTTGGCCATACAAAAAACTGTATGGCCATACATCTGCATCATTCAAATTGTATCATACTATTTACTATGTTTTTATATATTTTTAGTATATATTCACCATGTATAGTCAATTTAAGCATATACACATATGTGTGCCTTTCTGATAGTATAAATAAAAACCCATTGCATACAATATAATCACATAAGCCTATAATACACAAGTCCATCAAAGTACATAAAATTGCACACCCTCTTACATATGCACATAATCATAAGGATATATACAAAATTTTCCGTACAATATACTCATAGTCATGTGGTATATTCACACATGGTGAAATAAAAACACTTACCCAACCATATATACATAATATTCATAAAAATCATGTCCTATAATTAAAAATATATATTGTATACAACCTAAAGCTACAATATATATACATACATTAGGTGTATAATCATACATAAATATACAACGAAAAGGACTTAATTTTTCTCTTCCTTTTTTTTTCCTTGCTCAAATGATTGACGAGGAGCTATTTTATGTTCCCTATCCATATCTTGGTCACAATACCTTAAGACCCTACTTTTAGGGAGCTAAAGCTAATTTTCTTGGTATTTTTTTTAAAATTGAGCCTACGACCCTAGTCATATTCCAAAATAGGACCCAGGCTAAAGAGGCTAATGTCCTACCCCCTTCCAAATGTTCAAAAATCTACGTACACTAAAGCACACATAAATTTCACAAAACTAGTTAGAATTTTGACTTGTTATAGGCGTTAGATATTTTCTCTAAGCCCTACATAGTGGATTAGATAATTTTCTAAAATCATGCACCAATAATATAGTATAATTTTTCAAGCATGTATTTCATGTAAAATTTTATATGATCACGAGTTTCATGTATAAAATCAAATTTTACTTTTTAACAAATTTATGAAAAGATTGTGAATGACCTAATAATATAGTATATTTTTATTTTGAAATATTTTATTTATGTTCTGGATAATCTTTTAAATATACCATTATTCCTTGGGTAAAGAATAAACCTTAAAAATTGTCCTTCCAATACAAAGAAGCAATTTAGGCGTCCTAATATTGCAGCTTTATAGTTTTGTAATTTAGGAATGGGAGTAAATATTTCATAATTTTTTTGTTTTATTTCTTCTTAAGAGAGGGAATATTTTTCTTGATGATATTTGACCATATTTATAATTTAGTTTCAAGAATATACTACCATTGTAGGAGAGTCTAATTTGATGAGGGGTTTCTCTCTTCTTCTTCTATATTATAAGATATGTTGACTTTATATCTAGCAACCTTTAATTTATATAATAATGGGTTTTATACACCATGGTATGCAAGACTGCTGTGAAAATGTATCTAATGCATGGACTGGATCTCAAGAAAACAATAAACAAGGGGATACACAAACACTCATAAGGAATACAATGGTCTTGGTGGATCTATGATGAGAAAACCAATAGAGAGAATAAGTTTCTAACATATCACAAGATACTTGACCTCGATGGATCTGCTTAGAGAACAAAGATAAAACATGACACAAAAAACCATTAATCCTTGAAATATTTAGCAACAAAAAAGACTCCTCTTCTCTACATGCTTAATATCCCAGAAAAAAGTTCCATAATTTGACTCTAACTTGGGATTCAAGATTAGTGGATGATATTGATGCAAAAGCGGTAGGATAAATATAGGATGAAGATGGTAACTATGATATAAGAATGGCGATTTATTGTAGGAAAATTATGGTATCTTTTTTAAGGATCTTCCATTAGTCCGTAGTAATAAAAGGGGTTAGAATTAGTGAGAACTACGACTTCTACACTATTGTGTAAGAATTCAATAGACTAATGGTATGCGGATGGAAATTCCTACATGAATTTAATATTTGGGTAGCCAAGAAAGATGTGATATAAAATTTTAGCATCAAGAAAATGAAACAATATATTTTGTAGGACTACACTCACCTAGGTTGGAATCCAAATGATTGCTTGGGTTACTGTTACTAATGATCATAATTTTTGAAAGTTATTTTCTTTCAAGGTTCCATGTTATCATAATAATATCATATGTTATTATAAGTTTGTATGTATACACATTCAAACTAGACCCATCATCTAACATGGCTTATTTTAATTTATTCTTACTAAAGGTAGAATCTATATGGATTACTTTTGTATAAGATCATTCAATAGAAGAAATTCCTTTTGGAGTGAATGCAAGATAATACAAAGAAGAGATGTGACCTAATGTAGTGTTGTAAATTGTTACCCCTAATAATTTCATACTAGATTTGGTACCCTATTTTACATGCACAATTACTTATATTCATAGTTTATTCATTTCCAGTCTAGATTGGGAAAATATATTTAATTCCTCTACATACCTAGTTTTTAGAGATGAAAGGTCCTAAATAAGGGGGATAGCCACCCTAGTCATGGGAATCTACTTTTAAAATAATTCAAACTCTAGTTTTGGCCTTTGGTCTTTTAAAAGTGATGCCTTATTGGCCTATGTACAAATAAATCAATTGGGATGCACATATAAACAAGTTTTCTCTCTCATTTGAACATATATGATCTGTTGTAAACTATGGGAAATTATTATGAGCTATTATGTGCTAATTGTGATGATGCATGCGACCTCTTCTCTACATGCTTGCTATGACTCTCTATCGTGCTATGTGGACTAACCCTTGGAGTTCTTCAAGGCTATTTGATCCTTCTTCATCAAATATTTGTGGCAACCTATAGTGCAACATCACTTCAACATGGGTTTCATGCCTAAAGTAAATTTATCTTATGCTATTCATTTATTGTAGTCATTATTATTTACTTTTCCTCTATTATCACGAGGGCACATGATTTATACCATCAATATCATTACTTTGTGGATGTGGGAACACCAACACAAGGGTTTGACTAGGAAAAATCTTATAAAACATAACCTTTTACATCCTTTTATGTGTGCAAATATAGATCCAATTTTTTTGTAAGTAATAAGTTATAGAATAAGACATCCAAAAAACCTAAGGCTAGGGTGCCCCATGCCCCTATTCCTATATTTTAGGCAAAACCTTCAATCTCAAGTGCCCCTCTTTCTACAAATCTCAGATATGTACCTACATCAACTCTTGTTGATAAGACCCCTATAGAGGCATGATCGGGTCACAAGCCTTCATTAAGACATCTTAGAGTTTTTAGTTGTGAGGCATATACACATGTGCCAAAGGAGAAGAAAACAAATTTGGAGAACAAGGTTGTGAAATGTATCCTCATCGGATATAGTTATGGTGTGAAAGGATACAATATTTGGGATCCTATTGCGTAGAAGGTACTATACCATACAAGTGCCATTTCTAGAGAAACTAAGCCTTCTTCTATTACAATACAACTAGAACAAACTAAACATGAAGATGTGATTCAATTTCCTTCTACACTTGAGAAAGTTGAATTGAGGATCATGGATAGACAAGAAGTTGGGGAGAGCTCATCTAGCTCAGAATATTCAAAGGAGGGGGAAGAACCTCCAACTCATCTTGTTTGCAGGTCTATAAGACAATGAAAACCACCTGAAAGGTATTCATGTAATGATTAGATATATATTTTTGCTTTGAATACTAAAATGGATGATCCGAGATCGGTAGAAGAGGCATTAGGTATGAATGATGCAAAATATTGGAAGATTGATATGATGAAGAAATGACGGATTTGAAAAAGAATGATACATGAGATCTTGTACCATTGCTTGAAGGAAGAGAAAATGTTAGTTGCAAGAGAGTGTTCAAGAAAAAGATTGGTTCAAATGGAGGTATTGAGAAGTACAAAGAAAGGTTGGTTTCAAAATGATACTGTCAAGTTGAGGGTGTTAATTATGGTGAGATTTATGGCATTTATTCACGTACACAAAATAATCTCATTCCATGTGTCTCCAATAATATCCTATACAAACCAATTTTTGAACTAATGCTCTTCCTCCAAAATTCCCCCACAACCACCTGCATGAGCTTCTTCAAGTGCTATAGCAATTTAAAATTATTTAAGACATCTAAGTAAAAGACCATTAAATGATCTTATATATAAAACATTCGCAAGGATTATATACTTAGATGCAAGTTTTCAAAGACGAGCTCGAGTGTTCTTAGTTTTAGGTTCTGGAAAGGTACTGGATCTTTTAAATAGTTGAATATTGTTGTGTACCATTTGCTAGGATTTTCAGTATCGATTAATAACACTTATCTTCTTTTATCATCTATCGAAGGTTTAGGGATCATTTGAATTGCAAACATGAAATAAGTAAAAGGATCTTTAGAAGATACAAGGGAAGCAAAGCTTTCCATTGCACCTGCATGCTGATTATCCTTTCGCGACATGTTGTCGATCGTATATGATTCAAATTTATCTAATAGTGTCATCATGAGGTCCTTAAATTGAGTGATTTTCTCATGATTTTCTTGATATGAACCATTTATTTGTTAATAACTAGGAGGGAATCACCAAATATAGAAATGTGTTTGACATCTAATGCTAGCGTTACACGCATACCAGCTATTAAAGCTTCATAATCTGCAGTGTTACTTATACATAAATTGAAGGATAATGGAATAGGATTACTTGAAGGAGGAATTAATATAACCCTTGTCCTGGAGCCGGTTTGACACTTAGAACCATCAAAGTACAATTCCCATGTTTCTTTTTCTTTTTGAATAGTTAACACTTTCTCATTAGGATATGAGTCTATATTAGGTAACGGTAGGGGCGAGGGAGCATTAACTAATTGGTCAGTCAAGGCTTGTCCTTTGATTTCATTTCGAGAGAAAAATTTAAGATCAAACTAAGTTAACAGTATAACCCACTTAGATAAGCATCCTGATAAATTTGTTTTAGCAAAAATGTGTTTTGAAGGATATAATTTTATCATCGCAAGGATTTCAACATTCAATAAGTAATGTCCTAATTTACTAGTAGCAAATATAAGAGCCAAGCATTGTTTTTCTATCGTTGTATATCATGTCTCATAATTAATCAAGGTTCAAATTACATAATAAACAGGGTTTTCTTTACCATTGTCGTCTTGTTGAGCCAACAATGCTGCGAGAGCATGGGATGATGCTGCTATATAAAGGATAAATAGTTTGTCTTGAATAACGGGCTGTAAAATAGGTGGATTAGAAAGATAGCCTTTCAAACTCTCAAAGGCTTGTTTACAATCCTCATTCCAATTAACCTAAACCTCTTTCTTAAAGAGTTGTGTAAAGGGTAATGTTCGATCCGCTAAGGGTGCTACAAAATTATGGATAACTTGAATTATTCCATGTAGATTGCGCAATTGATAGATGTTCTTAGGAGGTGGCATGTTAATGATATAATCAATTTTATTTGTTTCCACCTCAATGCCTCTGTGAGATACTATAAAACCTAAAAAAATTCCACTATCTATGCCAAAGATACTTTTTCGGGTTCAATCTCAAGTTATATTTTCACATTTTTTCAAAGATTTTTTGAAGGATATTCACATTGTCTTGTCGAGTTAAAGATTTGGCTAGAATATCATGAACATAATCTTCCAAAATATTATGTATGAAATAATGAAATATTATTGTCATAGCTCTTTGATATGTTGCACCTGCATTCTTTCATCCTGTAAGACATGAAAATCTGCAAGTGTGTTAGCAACATGATACAAACAAAATAACAGAAATCACATCCTTATGAGATATTATTTCATGATTCAAATGTAACTAAATAACAAACATGAACAAACATGCAAAATATGAAATAAAACTATCCCATATTGGATTGGTGCTCTTTGAGTATGTGAAAGAGCCCTTTCCCAATCCTTGATAAGCTTGGTGAAATAGACAATGAGATGCTTGAACTCAAGTTGCCTATAGTGCAAATACTTTCAAATGTGGCTGTTGTGTTGTTTGAAGGAGAGAAGCCTTCAACTTATAGTTGAGCTTGGAGAGATGAGAGGCCAAATTGATGAATGTGGGATCATTCATGGGCCAATGACAAGATGCCACTTGTCAAGGTGTGAGAGGGTGAGGAATGTGCAAGTTTTGGCAAATGTGCCAATTTCAAATTTGAATTTGAATGACTTGACATGAAAGGTGCATTAAATGCCAAATTTGACTTGTGCAAATAGCATTTAAAACCTTGTTGGAAGGGACAAGTCCCTTTTGGGGGGAAGATTCAAAATGGAAGAATATTCCATTTTGATGCCATTTTGAATGTAATTAGAGGAATTATAAATCAAATAAATGATTTATTGGTGCAAGTGGGTGGGTTAGTTAGGAGTTTAGATTTGACTCTAGTTGAGTCAAAAGCTAGAGAATAGTAATCATGATTAGAAGTTAATTAATTTAGATTAATTAACTTAGGGGATTTTAGGGATTTGATATTTGATTTTAAATCAGTTTGATTTATTAAATCAAATAAGAAGAACCTTAGGAACTTAATTAAATAATTTGATTTATTTAATTAAGCTTGATGAACCTTAGGATTAAATCAATAAATTGCTTTAATTGATTAGTAGAAGAAACGAATGCATGATGTTAGTTACAGTGGAATGCATAATGTTATTTTTGGATGTCTACACATCCAAAAGGCATAACTACCCAACAAAACATTCCCCAAGATGTAGTAAATGTTGTGTTATATTGATCTTGAGGGTTGATAAAGATTTGATTATATCCAAAAAATCCATCCATGAACGATAAAAAATTATGTCCCGCAGTCGAATGTACTATCATGTCAATATTAGGAAGGGGAAAATCATCTTTTAAAGATTATTTATTCAAATCATGAAAGTATGTACACATCCTAATACAATTATCATATTTCACGAGTGCAACAATCTTCGAGATCCAAGGAGAATAATCAATAGGTCATATAAAACTAGATTTAAGGAGTTTCTCAATCTCAACCTAACCAATAATCTTTATTTATTTAATTAAGTGTGATAACCTTAGGAGATTAATCAAATAAACTTGATTTATTTGATAGGTGAATATGATTAATGCATGATGTTAGTTTTGCATGTCTATAGTCTTCAAGGATATTTGATCCTTCTTCATCAAAATCTTTGTGGCAACCTATGGTGCAACATCACTTCAACATGGTTTTCATGCCTAAGGTAAATTTATCTTATGCTATTCGTTTATTGTAGTCATTATTATTTACTTTTCCTCTATTATCATGAGGGCACATGATTTATACCATCATTATCATTACTTTGTGGATGTGGGAACACCAACACAAGGGTTTGAATAGGAAAAATCTTGTAAAACATAACCTTTTAAATCCTTTTATGTGTGCAAATATAGATCCAAATTTTTTGTAAGCAATAAGTTATAGAATAAGACATTCAAAAAACCTAAGGCTAGGGTGCCCCATTCCCCTATCCCTATATTTTAGGATGAAACTTCAATCTCAAGTGCCCCTCTTTCTACAAATCTTAGATATGTACCTACATAAGATCTTGTTGATAAGACCCCTATAGAGGAATGATCGGGTCACAAGCCTTCATTAAGACATCTTAGAGGTTTTAGTTGTGAGGCATATACACACGTGCCAAAGGAGAAGAAAATAAATTTGGAGAACATGGTTGTGAAATGTATCCTCATCGGATATAGTTATGGTGTGAAAGGATACAAGCTTTGGGATCCTATTGCGTAGAAGGTACTATACCATACAAGTGTTATTTCTAGAAAAACTAAGCCTTCTTCTATTACAATACAACTAGAAAAAACTAAACATGAAGATGTGATTCAATTTACTTCTACACTTTAGAAAGTTGAATTGAGGATCATGGATAGACAAGAAGTTGAGGAGAGCTCATCTAGCTTAGAATATTCAAAGGAGGAGGAAGAACCTCCAACTCATCTTGTTTGCAGGTCTATAAGACAATGAAAACCACCTAAAAGGTATTCATGTAATGATTAGAGATATTTTTTTTCTTTGAATACTAACATGGATGATCCGAGATCGGTAGAAGAGGCATTAGGTATGAATGATGCAAACTATTGGAAGATTGATATGATGAAGAATTGGCAGATTTGAAAAAGAATGATACATGAGATCGTGTACCATTTCTTGAAGGAAGAAACATTGTTGGTTGCAAGTGAGTGTTCAAGAAAAAGATTGGTTCAGATGGAGGTATTGAGAAGTACAAAGAAATGTTGGTTTCAAAATGATACTGTCAAGTTGAGGGTGTTGATTATGGTGAGATTAATCGCATTTATTCATGTACACAAAATAATCTCGTTCCATGTGTCTCCAATAATATCCTATACGAACCAATTTTTGAACTAATGATCTTCCTCCAAAATTCCCCCACAAGCACTTGCATGAGCTTCTTCAAGTGCTATAGAAATTTAAAATTATTTAAGACATCTAAGTAAAAGACCATTGAATGATCTTCTATATAAAACATCCGCAAGGATTATATACTTAGATGCAAGTTTTCAAATACGATCTCGAGTGTTCTTAGTTTTAGGTTCAGGAAAGGTACCATCTTTTAAATAGTTGAATATTGTTGTGTACCATTTGCTAGGATTTTTAGTATTGGTTAATAACACTTCTTTTCTTTTATCATCTATCGAAGGTTTAGGGATCATTTGAACTGCAAATGTGAAATAAGTAAAAGGATCTTCAAAAGATACAAGGGAAGCAAAAATTTCCATTACACCTGCATGCCAATTATCCTTTCGTGGTTTGTTGTCGATCGTATATGATTCAAATTTATCTAATAGTGTCATCATGAGGTCCTTCTATTGAATGAGTTTATCATGATTTTATTGATATGAACCATTTATTTGTTAATAATTAGGAGGGAATCACCAAATATAGAAATGTGTTTGACATCTAATGCTAGCATTACACACATACCAGCTATTAAAGCTTCATACTCTGTAGTGTTTTTTGGACATAAACGAAAGGATAAGGGAATAGGATTACTTGAAGGAGGAATTAATATAACCCCTGTCCTGGAGCCAGTTTGACACTTAGAACCATCAAAGTACAATTCCCATGTTTCTTTTTATTTTTGAATAGTTAACACTTTCTCATCAGGATATGAGTCTATATTAGGTAACGCTAGGGGCGAGGGAGCATCAACTAATTGGTTAGTCAAGGCTTGTCCTTTGATTTCATTTTGAGAGAAAAGTTTAAGATCAAACTAAGTTAACAATATAACCCACTTAGATAAGCGTCCTGATAAATTTGTTTTAGCGAAAAGGTGTTTATAGAATAGAATTTTGTCATCGCATGGATTTCAGCATTCAATAAGTAATGTCTCAATTTAGTAGTGGAAAATATAAGAGCCAAAACATTATTTTTCTATCGTTGTATATCATGTATCATAATTAATCAAGGTTCGAATTATATAATAAACATGGTTTTCTTTACCATTGTCATCTTGTTGAGCCAACAATGCTGCGAGAGCATGGGATGATGCTGCTATATAAAGGATAAACAGTTTGTTTTGAATAACAGGCTATAAATAGGTGGAGTAGTAAGATAGTCTTTCAAACCATCAAAGGATTGTTTACAATCCTCATTGCAATTAAACTAAACCTCTTTCTTAAGGAGTTGTGTAAAGAGCAATGTTTGATCTGCTAAGGATGCTACAAAATTATGGATAAATTGAATTATTCCTCGTAGATTGCGCAATTGATAAATGTTTTTAGGAGGTGGCATGTTAATGATATAATCAATTTTATTTGTGTCCACCTCAATGCCTCTGCGAGATACTATAAATCCTAAAACATTTCCACTATATATGCCAAAGACACTTTTTCGGGTTCAATCTCATGTTATATTTTTGCATTTTTTCAAAGATTTTTTTAAGGATATTCACATTGTCTTGTCGAGTTAAAGATTTGGCTATAATATCATCAACATAATCTTCCAAAATCTTATGTATGAAATCATGAAATATTAATTTCATAGCTCTTTGATATGTTGCACCTGCATTCTTTCATCCAAAAGGCATAACTACCCAACAAAACATTCCCCAAGATGTAGTAAATGTTGTCTTGTATTGATCTTTAGGGTTGATAAAGATTTGATTATATCCAAAAAATCCATCCATGAACGATAAAAAATTATGTCATGTAGTCGAATGTACTATCATGTCAATATTAGGAAGGGGAAAATCATCTTTTAAAGATGATTTATTCAAATCATGAAAGTATGTACACATCCTAATACGATTATCATATTTCACAACTACAACAATGTTCGAGATCCAAGGAGAATAATCAATAGGTCATATAAAACTAGCTTTAAGGAGTTTCTCAATCTCAACCTTAACCAATAAAGATATCTTAGGATTCATCTTTCGTATCTTCTGTCTCACCGGTTTAGCATCCTCTTCAAGAACTATGTTGTGTGTCACTATCCTAGAATCGATTCTCGACATATCCGAATAAGTCCAAGCAAAAAGTTTGTTTAAGTCCTGAAGTAAAGTTGCATGATCTTCTTGTTCATCTTCATCAAGGCACTTTCCTATTTGAATTACTCTTTCCTTGTTAGTTGTATCCATTGGTATGTTGATTGTATCTCCCAAAGGAATTGTATTTTGTTTCAAAATTTCAGGATTATATTCTTCTTTGTCCTTATCATGGTCTCATTACTTTCCTTCTCTTCGTTTGCTTTTTTAGCACTAACCATAGCACATGTAACTCATTTATTTTTAGGAGTAAATGACTTATCATAAAATCGTAACATTTCTTTCAAAGCTTCATCATCATGTCAAAGTATTCTAATGATTCTTCACAAGTTGTATCAATCAATTCAGGATGCTTCAAAGTGAGATTTTCTTTAGTGGAGTTACATATGATGGTGTTGACGTTGAGTGAGGGTCTTTTTGTTGCCTACATTAAATAAATCTTAGAAGGAAAATACCCCAAACCACTTTTTGTTTCTTGCGTGTTAGGCTATTTAGTAACATGGATGCCTTTTTATTTCCTTCCACATCCTTTTCCATTGTAACCAAGGCGTTTCATAAGCTCATAACCTCTTCCATGAAGTTTCTCCATTTCTTTCGGGTTTGGTGGTTGCTGGTAGTCTATTTCATCAAATTTAGTTGTATATCTTGTATCTTCTTCTAGAGTAGATGAAGTAGATGCTTGTGAGTTTTCTTCCGAATTCTGCATTGACATTACCATTGGTTTTTTTGCTTTTTGATTTACTTTTTTGTAATTTTGTATCCTCCCATTAATGTTGGTGTGAAATCTAAGGAACCCCAATCATATTCTAACAACTTAGTGACTTCATCAATGTTTTCCTCGTGTTATTCTTCCTTCGTGACTTTCGCTTTTGTAGTTGATTTCCATGATTTCAAAGGATCTCGTCCTTATTTCCCAGTGATTAAAAAAATTTCAAGTTTAGGATCAACTTTTAGCATGTAAACCTTGTTTCCATAACGTATTTCATTACACAGTGAAGGGTAGAGGTCACTCCATTCATCTCATGAATCCAAAGTCTCCCCAAGAGGAGATTGTAAGAAAGATCATGAGGCATAACATGGATCGGAGTTTGTAATGTTACTTTTCCAACTCTAATAGGTAATGTGATGAATCCAAGGGGTTGTTTTTCTATACTATCAAATCCATGAATAGACAAAGAATTACGGATAATTTCACTCTTATCCATATGAAGTTTTTCCAAGAGGCTCACACTACACACATTAAGGGTTGAACCATTATCAACTAGGGTTCTCTTTATCCCAATTCAATCAAAACAGGATATTATCATGAATGCATCATGTCATTTTTGAACTTCCAAGTAGGGTAACTCTCTTTGATGAAAAAAATATATCTAAATACATCTCATTCATCCCTTGGACTAGCGCTACCACATTGTTGGAACTAGAACCATAACTTGTTGTAAATCTGTTTGCATACTATCGTAATTTGGTGAAGCTTGAATAAGATCACATATGGATATCTTAGCTGGTGTATTCTTAATTTATTCCACAAGATTATATTCCTTTCCACTATTCGAGGGTAAACGAGGAGCGTTAGGCAAGATAGGTTGAGGCAAAGGTAATGAAACTGGAGTTGTTTGTTGTTGCCTATTTTTCCCTGTATTGTATGTGTGCACAACTAATGAGGTGGAAATAGAGTTTGTGTCAAAATGAATTGATCAAAATGATGAACCACTTAGTTTTTCCACCAAAAGCACTACAATTATGAGAGCTAAAATATGCAAATAACAATAAGAAACTAACCCTAACTATTATAGCAACTATGAGGGGAGTTTTTAGAGCTTAAAATGGTGTGAACCTCGTTGCAAGAAGCCATTTTTAGGGCACAAAGGACTCATTCGCCTTTAGTGGCGAATGGGTCCCTGTTAGGGTTTCTAAAAATGAGATTTGGGTTATTTTCCTTGATGTCTACACTCTCAGATCCCCAGTTTTCAGCTCTCGAAAACCTGTACTTAATTCTGTAGCTTCAATTTTTTTTTTACACTATGAAGGTCATTCTTGCAACTTGACAACTTTGACAATTTTGCTTCAAATCTCTCCTGCACTTGATATTCAACCTGTAAATCTGCAAACACACGCGCAAGGGAAGAATTTTTTTTTATTGTTAGTGAATAGGGGTTTGCGTAAGTCAAACCCCTTGTAGGTAATTAAATTAAATGATGAAATAATGTAATTGAAGCATAAAACGTGAAATGATGTAATGTTGATACCTTGGATGCTATCTTGTAATGCAAATTTGCAATCTAATATGTAGTGGCCATGAAGAATGTAGATCTTAGATGTGAGATAATGCTTGCAAGTGGATCCTTAATGCTACGCTCACAATCTTAGCTCAACAACATGCATTGATCCATTAAACCCTTGACATGATAAATTGATCTTGAACTTCTGAAATAAACTCTTGATAATCTTCCTTGAAATGCCTTTGAAAATGCTCTTGAAGTGCTCTATAGTGCTCTTGTGAAGTGCTAGGATTCTCTCTTAAATTTTCTAGGTGAAACAATGTGAATTAACCCATTATTTATACTAAATCTAGATATTTACCCTAAAATTCAAACAATTCAAGCCGACACCAGATCTAGAAACAAACATTATTAAAATCCCGCTAGAATTAAATTCAAAAAGGGGGTCCTCATTAAGGGAGGACCCATTCACCACCTAAGGCGAATGGGTCCTGGTACTGTTTTCCAGGACCTTGCCTTCGGGGAATGAAAGAACATTAAAAACCCATGTGAAATATGTTGATAAAGGGGGGTCCTATAGAGGGAGGGCGAATGAGTCCTAGCACCAATTTCTAAGACCTTGAATTTTCCTAATTAAATGTTATGCGATTTCAATAATGAGTTTTGGGATAGATCCTTGGGAGGTGTCATAAATAAGGCTCAAATTTGAATTAAAGGGGCTAATTAACTCATCCTGCACTCCCAGATCACAATTTTGCATTGCATCAAGCCTGACTTAGGACTCATTCACCTTTAGTGGCGAATGGGTCCTTTTAGGGTTTCAAAAAATTGACTTCTAGGTCACGTTCCTTGATGTCTTCACTTCCAAATCTCTGATCATCAACTCCCGAAAGTCTAAGATAAATTTTGTAGCCTCCTTTCTTTGTTCTTGCACTATAAATGACAATCTTGAAACTTGACAACTTTTGCAATTTTTGATCGAATTCTTGCTCGTCAACCTAAAACTTGTAATCACACATGCAAGAGGAGAAAAATGTTGTTTGTTAGGAGATAGGGGTTTTCCTTGGTCAAACCCCTTTTAGGTAATTAAACCAATTGGTGAAATAATGAAATTGAAGCATGAAACATGAAATATGCAATTGATGATACCTTGGATGTTGTCTTGGAGTACAAATCTGCAAACTAACATGAAGTGGCCATGGATAATGTAGATCTTGATCTCAAATAGATGTGAAATAATGCTTGCAAGAAGGATCTTCAATGCTACATTAATAATCTTGGTTCAACAACATGCATGAATGCATAAAAACCCTTGACATGATGAAATGATCTTGAATTGTTGCCATAAAATCTTAATAATCTGACTTGAAATGCCTTATGAGTTCTCTTGAAATGCTCTTGTAGACTCCAATTTTCTATATAGATGCTCTCTCAAAGTTTCTAGGTGAAACAAAGTGAATTAACCCCTTATTTATATTAAATTGAGAGATTAACCCCGAAATTCAAAGAATTCAACCGACCTCATATTTGGGTCTTAAAATCATAAGGATCTCGCCACAATTAAATTCAAAAGGAGGGGTCCTATTAAGGGAGGACCCATTCGCCACTAAAGGCGAATGGGTCCTAGCACAGTTTCCAGGACCAAGCTTCGGGGGGATGAAATAATACCAAAAACCCACCTCAAAATGGTAAAGAAAGGGGTGTCCTATGTGGAGAGGACTCATTTTCCATTAAAGGAAAATGGATCCTAGCAGCACTTTTTAGGACATCATATTTTCTAAATTAAATGTCATACAATATCATTATTGGGTGTCGGGATAGGTCCTTGAAAAGAGGGCTTGAATTTGAATTAAAGGGGCCAATTAAACTCAATTAACCACCATTAATTAATGATACCCTAGATAAGTGTGAAAGTGTGTTACAAAACTTTACAACACCTAAATTTAAGGTACAAGTTAAATATATTTTATTTGAAAAAGTGGGCCACTAGGCTTAATTAATTAAATAAATCCCAGAAAAGTGTGAAAGTATGTTACAACACTTTACAAGACTCTTGCAAAGGATCAATTAAGGCATGTTTTAGTCAAATAAATGTCCTAGAATAGTGTGAATGTGTACAACGCATTAGAAAACCACTCCAAGGCATCATTAATTTAGTTTTAATGTCAATTATCCCAAGCCAAGTAAGGGAAAAGGATTACTTTTTCCGTTACTACACTTTATAAAGATTTAACATGAATATCGTACTTCAAAAATATGATTTAATGTTGCAATTACCCTATCAAAGGATGATTTTGATACATAGATAGAAGAGGGTGGTTATCTCAGCAATATGCCCTACATCAAGTTGTTTATTGACATGCTAGTCAAACTATGTTAAACTTACAAAAGCTTTCTCTAAGGTGTGAAAGGAATTGATGGAGGGTGAACTTTGTAAAATTCAAAAGATTATGGCTATTTGCAAGAAGTACAAGACTTACACATATTTGGATGAAGCACATAGTGGATCTTGCCAATTTTACAAGCCTGGAAGGTAGTTCTTGATTTTTTTTTTAATGAACCAAGTATTGTTAATGGTATTAGTAGTGTTATTGGCAAGGAAATCAGGCAGAAGAAGCAAGATGCTTTCTATTAGTGTAACAAGATAGATGAATTGTTGAATTACCTATTGGACATCCTAAAGACAAAGGAATCAAATAAAAGTAAGCTTCAATGCAAACAAATTTATAAATCTCCATCTTTGCAACATTGTTTGATGCCTCAAATGGACCCATGAAAAATAGGAGATTCTAAGAAGCTTAATTATTTACTTCGTGTTAAAATATCTGTGGAAGGTCCTTTTTAGAATACTTTTGATATATCAGAAACCATGGGGAAAATTGAAGGAGGGTATATATTCAATCCAAAAGGACAATCACTATTGTAGAGTGACAGGGCAATGAAGATGGTGATGAGACACATGCTATAGTTCTTGATGTGCTTAGCAAACATTCCATGCAAGATCTCCAAATTTGGTTTGCAATTTAGGTGGATGAAAGTACAAAACCCTATGCATGTTCACAAGGGTGGCACTAGCTACAAATACGTTGATCCTACAATGAAAAAGGAAGTCGACAATAAATTGAGGGTAAGAAGATTTTTCACTAAGCCCCACATTAAGAGATAGATAGTTTGGTGGATTGGATTGCATCAGGAAACTCCAGTTATATTTTTCCAAGTGGGAGTTTACATTCATCTCCATGGCTCGACCTGATTATCTTCAAGATACAAATATTGTTTTAAGTCCCTTGTAAAGATAAAGATGTGACAATGCAAAGTGCAACAAACTGTGAAGAATGTAAAGGGAAGCAAACTGTGATAGTGTGAAGGGGCAATCAAATAAGGCATTCCAGTCATGAGAATATTTAAAAATAATGTTTGAAGAACCTAAAAAGGGTCTAACTATGTGCGTGACATTATAAAATCAACTCACAATGAATGAAAATCACCTCAAATGGAGCATGACAGTCCTAAAATAGATCAAGAAAGGACATTCTTATGAGCATTCAGTGGCAAAAAGATAGTGGATTGACATAGGATAGTCAAGTCACCATGATGATGTTAAATATCAAAAAGAGGACAACCACAATGATGAGGGTATTCATATACATTGTATATAAGAATAGTAAATACACCTAATAAAAAGCTAAACCACAAAGTTTGAACAGTGAAAAGATCATGATGAATGACAGGGTATACAACGAGTACTAACAAATGCAGTTTTCAGGTGATACAAAGTCACATGAATTTATGGGAAAGAGACCCATAGAGAGTTCATGATGACTATATCCTCATTCATGAAAATACTTTTTGTATCTTTAGGAAATATGAAATTCAAAGGGGTTGTCATGAGTATTTTTGAGATTAGCGACAAAAGCATACATGGTGTCAAGAAGGGATAGTTGACTATGAATATTGAAAATGACAATCATGTTAATAATAAAAGTGACCTTGAAGTTAGTAACTAAAAGGTCAAAATGTCAATGATAGTCAACTTGAAGAATATCCAATGGAAGAGTTAGGCATGACATGGGTATTGCAAGGTATATTTGAGGAAGATATAAGAATGGAGGAGATTTTAATGGATCAAACAAGTGTCAAAGATAGTACTAAAGGATTTCCTATAACCTCCTATGGTTCCTAATATATTTCAATTTTTTTCACATGCCATATGAAATTGGAGAGAAGGGAAAGGCAGTTTAGAGGAATTAAAGGGGCAATTATGGATAGTGGAAAGTATTTAAGAGGAGGTTCAATCAGTTGCAAAGTATAAAGAGAGAATATAGGGTAGTTTGGCCCAATTTGATGCATCTACAAGAATCTAGGAGCGTCTCAAGGAGCCTTGAATGGTGGATAGGGTCAAAGCATGAAATTTTTCTTCATTTAAACACCGTTTGGTGCACTTTAGAGGGATGGAAAGTAGGGATGATTATTTTGGACGACCAAGAATGTTTGACCCAGCAAGTTGAAGTAAACACTTGTCTTTCATCTCTTAACATATATTCCTATTATGTAGACATCCATTGAGTAGATTATAAGCAAGCCTAAGGGCATATTTTCAGGGAGTTCTTTCTCTCTTAGCTTTTAATTGTAACTTCTTGAAGGTTCTTTCAAGCAGGAGTAGTTTTGTAACTCCATTTTCAAGCATGTATAACAATATGCAACACTTTTTGATCAATAAAGATAATCTATTTTACCTTCTCATTGTCGTTTATTGTGCAAATATTTAAGATAGTTGATATAATCTTGTGGTTATGTATTTTCCCCTTGATTTCTATCCTATTTTACTTGCCTTTATGCAAAAGTATACATTTTTGTAGTTCATAACTCGTGTCAACTAGTTAAGAATATAGTCAATACGATGGGACTTTGAGTAGTCATTTTTCTCCAATGTATCTTATGTTTTCTCATTTTCTTCATCCAAGTTTTTCTTTCTATTGTTGAAAGGGAAGGGTGGAGTTGGAAAAATTGAGTGCAAGGAGGAGTTGCAGGTGAGGATACATTAAATGCATGTGTGTTGCCAAAAAGTGTAGCCTTTGACACTTTTCACTCATTTCGACCCTTGCCTATGGATTTTGGACCTTTTTCAGCCTCTTTTTACCTCTTTTCTAGCCTTGTGACAAAGTGTTGTAAGGTGTTGCAATACATTTTCACACTTTCCTAGGCTTTTCATCACTAAATCAACCCTTTCTTATGGCATAATGACCTCTTAATGCTCTTACAAGTCAAAATTTTAGTGTGTTTTGTGAGACAATCCCGACAAACATAAATAATCACATCTTAATTCCTGAAAACCAATCAAAAATTCCCAGGTGGACTAGGTTGCCACCTTGGGTGACCTAGTCCCATGTGGCATAAAATTTAAATTTAACTTAATTTCTTTCAGGATTTTGGTCTCCTGAACCCTAAAGTCGGCCTGTATGTTGTTATTTCAAGAAAATTAGGGCATAACTTGTATAAATAAGGGTTTTACCCTCATTTTTTGGGGCTCCTAGTTCATTATTCACTCTCTCATTCTTCTCAAGCAAGCTAGGGTTTTGCATTCTAAGTCATAAAGATATCTTTGTTGAAGTACTCAAGGGTTGAATCTTTGCTACAACTCAAGATATCTCATCATGGAAAGGTACTAAGCATATTACTTTACATTTCATGCTTTCTTATCTTATTTAATCATTTGATTTGATTATCTACAAAGGGCCTTGACCAAGGCAAGCCCCCATACTCTAACAATCAACATTTCTTCTTCCTTATTTGTGTGTTTGTAGATTTAGGTATCTTGGAAGTTTGGAGATCATTCAAGAGTGGATTGAAAGCTTGTTGAAGACACGTCCTTGTTGGCTAGGGAGAAATATTTAATAAAAGACACCTACATGTCGAGAATAAAAGTTTAAGATTCAGACACTTGGAGAAGCAGAAAGTGTAGACCGAGACCTACAGATTCCACTTTCAGACTTCCCGAAAGGCTGAAAGGGACTAGGTTTCCATTAGTGGTGATCTAGTCCCACCATACATTCATTTTAGGGTTTTCTATAAATTTGAGTACCCTAAACCCTTAAACCCTTTACCCTTAAACCCCCCTCCCTCTATCTCTCTCCCGCTCCCTCCCTTCCTCTCTCTCAAGTCTCTCCCTCCTAACCCCTCTCCCTCTCTCAAGTCTCTCTCTCTCACTCACTCCCTCTATCTCTCTCTCCCATCTACCCTTAACCCTCTACCTTATACATTGGATCTTCAACCCTCATCTATCTCTATCCATCCCTCCTCTTCTCTACTTCTCTCTATCTCACTTCTCCCTCCATATCTCCCTTCCTCCATCCCTCCCTCTCTTCCCTAATCCATTAACCCTATACCCTCAACCCTTAAACCCTTAAACACTCAACCCTAAACCCTTAACCCTTAATCCTTAAACCCTAAACCCTTTACCCTATACCCTCAACCCAATACCCTCTACCCTCAACCCTATACCCTCAACCCTTAAACCCTTAAACTCAAGTAAACTCTCTACCCTAATCCATGAAACCTCAACCCTTAAACCCTCAACCCTCAATCCTCTACCCTCTACCATATACATTGGACCCTCAACCTTAATCCTTCAACCTATACCCTCAAACATATACCTCAAACTACATTCCAAATTTCACCGAATTGGCAAGTTGGGGTAGAGTGTTTAAGGGTTAAGGGTAGAGGGTCAAGGGTTAGGGTTAGAGGGGAGAGAGATAGAAGGAGTGAGTGAGTGAGAAACTTTAGAGAGGGAGAGGGGGTAGGAGGGAGATAATTGAGAGAGATAGAGGGTAGAGGGTTAAGAGTAGAGGGTTTCGGGTTTAAGGATTTAGGGTTTAAGGGTTAATGGTTATCGGTAGAGGGTAGAGAGATAGAAGGAGTGAGTGAGTGAGAGGGGGTAGGAGGGAGAGAATTGAGAGAGATATAGGGTAGAGGGTTAAGAGTAGAGGGTTTTGGGTTTAAGGGTTTCATGTTTAAGGGCTTAGGTTTTAAGGGTTAAGGGTTTAGGGTTTAGGGTTAAGGGTAAAGGGGAGAGAGATAGAGGGAGTGAGTGAGTGAGAGAGAGACCTGAGAGAGGGAGAGGGGGTGGGAGTTAGAGACTTGAGAGAGAGAGATAGAGAGAGGGAGTGAGTGGGAGAGAGACTTGATAGAGGGAGAGGGGGTAGGAGGGAGAGACTTGATAGAGATAGAGGGTAGAGGGTTAAGATTAGAGGGTTTAAGGTTTTAGGGTTTAAGGGTTAAGGGTTTAGAGTTTAGGGTTAAGGGTAGAGGGGAGAGAGATAGAGGGAGTGAGTGAGAGCGAGAGACTTGAGAGAGGGAAAGGCAGTGGAAGGTAGAGACTTGAGAGAGAGAGAGAGAGACTGAGAGAGAGAGGGATGAGTGGGAGGGTAGAGAGAGAGAGAGAGTTCTCTAGTTAGGGTGGGAGGGAGACTTGAGAAGAGGGGGAGGGGTGGGAGGGATTGACATGAGAGAGAGAGAGTGTTATCTACTTAGTGTGGGAGGGAGAGACTTGAGAGAGAGGGAGGGGGTGGGAGGGATAGAGTTGAAAGAGAGGTAGAGATGGAGAGAGATGGGGGGAGAGAGAGTTATGTAGTTAGGTTGGGAGTGAGAGGATTAAGAGAGGAATAAGGGGTGGGAGAGGGAGACCAAAGAGAGAGAGAGATATGGAGTTCTCTAGTTAGGGTGGGAGGGAGAGACTTGGGAGAGGAAGAGGGGGTGGGAGAGAGACCCTGAGAGATAGGGGAGAGAGACTTGAGAGAGGGGGAGGGGGTGAGAGGGAGAGACTTGAGAGAGAGGTGGGGTAGGAGGGAGAGACTTGAGAGAAGTGGAGGGGTTGGGAGGGATATAATTGGGAGAGAGGGAGGGGGTGGGAGGGATAGACTTGAGAGAGAGGGAGAGAAGGAGAGAGAGGGAGAGGGGTTGGGAGAGGGAGAGGAGGTGGCAAAGAGAGACCTGAGATATAGGGGCTAAGAGGAAGAGAGAGAGATTATCTACTTAGGGTGGGAGAGAGAGACTTGAGAGAGGGAGAGAGGGTGGGAGGAAGGGAAATGGGAGAGAGGGAGTGGGAGAGGAAGTGGGAGAGGGAGAGAGAGAGAGAGAGGGGGGGTGAGGGAGAGACCTTAGAGAGAGACAAAGAGAGAGTGTGTATGTTCTCTAGTTAGGGTGGGAGGGAGATAATTGAGAAGAGTGGAAGGGGGTGGGAGGGAGAGACTTGAGAGAGAGAGAGAGTGTGTGTGTTCTCTTGTTAGGGTGGGAGGGAGAGACCCGAGAGAGGGAGAGGGGACCTAGGAGGGAGAGACCTAAGAGAGAGAGATAGAGGGAGTGAGATATATACCTAAGCGAGAGAGGGGGTGGGAGGGATAGAAGGAGGGATAGACCTAAGAGAGAGGGGGAGAGAGAGGGGGTTGGACCTAAAGCCTAAGCCATAAACCATAAAGCCTAAACCCTAAATACTAAACCCTAAACTCTAAACCCTAAACCATAAAGCCTAAAACAAAGAGAGAGAGATGGGGGAGGGAGAGAGTGTGTGAGAGAGAGAAACACAAAGGGAAGGAGGAATTTTAGGAGATTAAGAGAGAGGGAGAGGGAGAGTGAGAGGGAATGAGGGAGGGAGAGGCAGAGAGAAGTATATAGGGAAGGTGAGATAGAGAGGGGGAGGAGGGAGGGAGAGAGATAGAAGTAGAGGGGAGGAGGGAGGGATATAGGGAGAGATAAGTGTGATAAAGAGAACGAGAGAGAGAGGAGGGGAGGAGGGAGGTATATAGGGAGAGATAAGTGTGATAAAGAGAATGAGAGAGAGGAGGGGAGGAGGGTAGAGAGATTGAGAGAGGAGGGAGGGTGAGAGATAGGTAAAGAGGGATAGGTTAGATATAGAGAAGTAGAGAGGGAAGGTGGTTGGGATGAAGGAAGAGAGAGAGAGGAGGGAGGGAGAGAGAGAGGTAGAGAGGGATAGGTTATATAGATTGAAGTAGAGAGGGAAGGTGGGTGCGAGGAAGGAAGAGAGATAGGGGGAGATAGAGAAAATTAGAGGAAATGAGGGAAGGTGGGAAAGAGGAAAGGAGGGAGGGATGGAGGGGGAGAGAGAGGCTAGATAGATAGAAGTATAGAGGGAAGGAGAGTGTGTGAGAGAGGTCTAGAGCATAAGGGATAAAAAATTAGTGAGATAGAGAGAGAAAGATGATACAAATTGCTGATTATTGAAATTTGACATGCTAATTATTGAAATTTGACTAAGTCTGAAATTTTTGAGATCTTCCACAAACTAGAATTTTCATTGTAACTCCTAGAGATCTGGAACCACTCTCAAACATCTTGCCTATATATATGAAATATAACTTAAAGTATAAGAAAGTAAATGTCCATATGTAAATGTCAAATTATACTTAAATGTTTATTTCATGTATATAGTTTCCCTAAAAGATAACAAGAAGAAAGAGAAAAGAAAAAGAGAAGAAATTTTTTCAATGTAGACCAAAATGCGAGCGCATTATAACGTGCTCACGTTTTGGAAATGTTTTTTTGATATAAAAAAATGCACAGTTTTTGAACTCAAAATGTGCATATTTTTTGAAATTTAGACCATAACACGAGCGCGTTATGGCTTGGTAATGACCAATCCTAGGCTTAGTCATTACCAAGCCATAACACGAGCGTGTTTTACTATAACGTGCTCGCGTTTTCGCAATTAGGGATGAAAAAGTAAATTGTCCACAAATTGGCTACCCATTTCCATACACTTGCCCTGATTTAAAATAATAAAAAATGATAATGATATGGAATAATAAATGATGACAAAAATGATATGAAATGATGTATATGTCAATACTAATATGCAAATGATATGATGCAAATGTGATATGAATAATGATTATGAAAATGAAAATGAGTGGTAACTAATAATGATAATGTTGATAACGATAATGAAAATGATATGAAAGTCAATAAATGGAAATGTACAATGTAATTGATGTGAAAATGATCATGATAACCTAAATGACGATATATAAAATGTGAATGATATGATGAAATATGAAAATGATAGTGAAATGAGATATAATAAATGTCCAAGTGTATTCAATCGATGTCTTAAAAAGAGATGTGTATTATTTCCAACCTCCAAAAAAATCTTTTATACAGCCATAAAAACAAAAATGAATGCAATTTAAATGAATCATGCAATCCTAAAATGTTTAAATGAACCATTTCACTGTTTTGGCATTGATAACTGATATTCCCCTGATCCATATGCTGCAATGATGACGAATGGACCCAACCAATTGGGCTTCAACTTGCCTTTCTTTTCCCGATCTTGCTGATTATGAGGGTTTTCTTTGAGAACTAAGTCACCCACTTGAAAAGATTGTGGTTTGACTCTGTGATTTTAACTATGAGACATAACTTGTTGATACCCCTTTAAATGATTAGCTGCACTTTGTCGCCACTCATCAAGCACTTCCAGCTCTTACAATATTAATACTTTGTAATCCTCATCATTATTTGGATTACTCCCAGTGCGAAGTCTGTGAAAAGGATTTTCTTTTTTATCACCACTATTGCTTTTATCACCCATGTTGCTTAATGTACTTTCCCTTTCGTCTTCTTCTATGTGCTCTCGAGATCTTGTGACAATAGGCATAATATTTTGCCCAATTTCAAATAACCTTGATCAAAAGATGAAATAATGCAACTTTGATGGATATCTAAGTCAAAATAGAATGAATATTCTATTGATATGACTTAAGAAATTTCTAATCTTTAGCTCGTGATTCCCCAATTGAAAGGATGATGATCCTGTTGTGGGAATTAAAACAAAAATAAAAAATAAAGATGATGTTGCACTTTGTGAGGTTTGATCGTAGTTTTGAAAAAAAGGATTTTTGATAAATGCCTAATGCTCCTAAGCTCTTTATTGCAGAACTTTATTGGGATGATTAGAGTACAAAATTGCCGATTGGGAGATAAAAGAGGAACGAATAGGCTAAATGTGATTATGCCTTTGAGAAAGAGCTCTTCTTTGAAAGAAAGCTCGTGAATATAATGGTTCTAAGGAAAAATTGTTAGTGAAACCTCTAACAAAGTCGTGATATTGATGAATAAAAGTTCTATGTTCAAGCAAAACTTTTTGACTTTGGTATAAAAACTTTCTCCTTTTCAATAGCTTCTTATAACTGAGAGACTTCTTTGGCTTCCTAACCTTCTTCTCTAGGGACTTCTTAGCAAAAGTTGTAGACTTCCAGACCCTGAGCATAGAAAAAGACTAGACTAAATGGCAGATTTTTGGGTGTTAGAAAATTACCCAAATTTTGAAACACAAATGTGCTAAGATTTTTAGTAGATGCACTAAATTATCCAATCTATACGCTAGACTGTTGTAGGTATGTGATAAAAAATAGCACACATGCACTAAAATAGAGCATGAATACGTTGAAACAGAGCACAAATGCGCTAAAACAGAGCACAGATGCGCTGAAACATAGCACAAATGCGCTAAAACAGACCAGGGATGCACTAAACTATCCAATTACTACACTGAGATAGCCATTTTTTTGACAGTTTGATGTTTTTTGGATGATCTTTATCTCATTTAAATTTGGAAGGACACGACATACAGTAGAAAACAATTGTTTTGCAAATTTGAAAAATCTAAATAAAGAGTGTATGTTCTTGAGATTTTCACGAGTATTGAACAAAATAAGCACTTCAAATAGACTCACTCTTATTTGTCAAAAAGGTCATCATAGCAACCACAACCTACATCTTAAAATTGCATTGACTCACACAGCCGTGTCACCCCCTAAAGGGCACTTGTGTTTTTGTCTTTTCCAAGTGCGTACTCAAGGTTAGATTTCTAGATCCATTGAGCAAACAATTCGTGGCAATTATATGGTGAGTGTCTTGGGGGCAGATTCTTCCCTCCCCTTGCATTGTGATTATTATGATGTTTGGATACTGACACAGTTGGCTTTCTACACTATGGTTTGTAGTAAAGGTATTCGTTCGGTGTGGAAATAGATAAACTCCCTTAGGAGGCCTCCCAATCTTTAGAACAAAGATTTCGGGGATGACCTTAGCTTGCTCACTTCCGTTGAATATGGGTTTTCCCAAAATTCACTTTTGATTAGGGTGGGTCGGAAAACCTGGCTTTGGTTGTTTCCACTTAGATCGTTCCCGTAGGGTGAGTACTTTTTCCCACTACGACAGGCCTTCTGAAGGATTTAATAAAACATGAAATGCAAGAAATAAAAAAGGTAAGTCTAGTGTTTTGGTTACCCAGTAAAGGGGAGAGCATAAACCTATTACCCAACAATCACAACAAACAAATGGTTCAGTTTTAAATCCAAATGAAAATTTTCTACAGTAAGTGAAGATGTTGCTTCACAACAAGCATTGGATTCATTTTAACCAAGATAAAATAATGTTTGGTGACTATCTTAGGATTGATTAATTCCAGATTTAAGTGTCTATCCTAGGATTGCTTCATTTTTACTTAAGGCAAAAAAAGAAAAATCTCTGGCCGCGGATGGCGTCGGAATCAGGATTTATTTTTACACTCCCTATATGCGCTAAAAGAACTAGTAAATGCGCTAAAACAGTTAACAAATGCACTAAAGGAACAAATAAGGATGCGTTAAAACAATTAGTAAATGCGCTAAAGGAACTAGCAAATGCGCTAAAATAGTTCGTCGAAGCGCTAAAACAGTCCTCGTATGCGCTAAACCATGACTTGTATCCGTCACCTATCAGAAAATCTACAGTAAAAAGATTAAAAATGGGGCAAGGCCCCATGGTGGGCACCAAAAATGTGTGTGAGAATATGTGGAACAACTAATAAGTTAAACTAACACACCAATGAAACATTAAATCAAAGGAAATTAATTAAAAGTAATTTACAAAACTCTAAACAACAACTCCTTCAAAAGCGTTCCATTGTTCTTTATCTCCAAGGATCTGTTGTAAGTTGTTGGCTCTCAATTGGTGTATGCAACAGCTTTGGCAGAATGGCAACTTAGAGAACGAGTTTATGCAACATGCATGTCCATTGCTAAATGATTTCAGCTATGATATGAAACTAAAATGCTATGAACTTGAAATGATATGCTAAAATGCTGATTCGAATGCAACTATAGTAACTGCGGTAAATTCATAAAATCTAGGATGAATTCAACTCACCAAAGGGCTGTATTTATAGATTTTTGGAGGCAGGAATCTAGTTGGCAAAGATCAACGATCAAATTCGAACCTGTCAAGATGAACGGTGAGAGATTCTGGAGGTTGAGAAAAAGGTGGAAGGTTGAGAGAATAATGGAAGAATGTTTTCAACCCACAAAACCATCCTCATTAAAAAATGGAGACAAATTGCCATTTATCATTTCATTTATGAAAGTTGGTTGAAAGTTGAGGATAAATTCCTAATTAAATTTATTTAATTACATGTGACATGGATTTTAGAAGCTTCCATAATTAAATAATTAATATTTAATTATGTGAGAGATGAAAAAGGTGTGTAATTAAATATTTACAATATTTAATTATGTGAGAGGTGAAGGAAAAAGTGTTAAATTAAATATTTATAATATTTAATTTAAATATGGAGTGAAGGATGAGTTAGAAGAATATTCCATTATTCAAAAATTCAAATTTAGAATAACGTGATAATTAATATAAATAAATAATGAAATTTATTTAATTTAATTAAGAGGAAGATAGTAATAATTAAATAAAATTATTTATTTAATTAAACTAGAAGAATTAGAAAAATGAACGATATAAATAAATAATTAAATTTATTTATATGTAGATGACTTTTAGAATATTAATTAAATAATCCATATTTAATTAATTAACAGGTTTTGCAATGACCATTTTTAGATGTATACACATAGTGTTTTACACATTCCATAATCAACTTAGGATATTGCATTGAAGGTGGAAACACACTATCTTGTGCCAACCCTGTATCTACCAATATACTAGCAAGAGGACTAGGTGTATTACATGACATGCTTTGTTTGAAATCCTCATAATCCACATGACCCATATTGGTATCTCCAAATTTTGACCAAGTTGAAATGATCTTGGACTTTGGCCTTGTGACCTTAAAGTCATACTTCATCCTTTCAACTCTAGTGGTAGGCTCCTCTTTAACTGGTTCGATGGATTTTTCTTTAGAACCCTTAGCCTTGTTGGATTCTGCTTGCATCTAATAAAAAAAATCCATAATTACTAAAATGCAAATCACAACTAATCATTGTAATACAACTGCCACAATTAAATCACTAGATTCATCATCAAAGCACAAATGCAACATATAATCAACTCTAAGTCACCATCAAAATCATTGACACCAAGTTGAGAACCCTTATATTCAAATCCTAAGATACTTTGGGTTTTTACTTACTTCACGGATTTTGGACTTCAAAGGATTTCAGGGAATCCAACCCCTCACGGATTTCACGAAGGATAAGTCCTAGGGCATTCCATAAGCAAGCAAATTCCACGAAGAAGGAATACTTAGTCAAATTTCAATCACAACAATTGTTTTGAAATTTTAGAGTCCACCTCATATACCTCCCAAGATCAAACTTTAAACATACATCGAGAATTTTGCAAGCTCATGGATTTTGGGTTCTCATGAATTTCGAGGAATCTAAAGCATTGAGGATTATGCGAAGGATGGGACTTCAGGTTTTCTAGCAAGTCAAGGATTACACGAAGGACAAGGGTTCAGGATTTTCACGTATAAGCGGATTCCATGAAAGAATCACCTTCGTGTATTCCACTCATCAAAGGATTTAATGAAAGCTAGGTAAAATATCAAACTTATTAACTGCCAATGGGTGATCATACAAGAACCATTTTATGCATGCCATGATTCAATTCAAATTTCATAACATTACTGATTGAAATCAAACTCCAAACCAAAATCAAAGCCCTAGTTTTGATCAAGATTTCAAAATCTTAATCCTCACATTTATAATAATAAATTAGGGTTTACCCAATATGAATTAGGGTTTATCTGCAGATGCATATCGCTTTTAAATATTCAAAATCATGGGCATCAATCATTCAAGCTCACGCACATCCAAATTCACACCTCTTCTAATTTCAAAATACATTATCACAACATTGAAGGCTCAAAACCCTAACTCAAATAGCATGCATTACGATGCCCTAATATTAATCAATCACTTCAAATGAGTACAAAAATGCATGTCAATCACATCCAAAATAAGACTTGAAATAGAGCTTAAACTCAAAATCCATAATCAAATGAAAGTAGGAATTATATACATTCATGCCCCCCACGCCAATACATGAACCGCAGTTCAAATTACAATACTTTAAGGCATAAAAAATATTCAAACCCATACCAAATCCATTCTCAAATCACAACAAGATGGCTCAAAACAACATACCTCTTGACCTAGATAATTCGTAATGCACATAGATGCCCTCATAGAATACCCTAATCGATGGCCGATGAATAACACAAGCACAATAATCCAAGCCTTCAAATCCTTAAAGCACTTAACAACTCCTAAATACTAATACTAAAAGATGAAATACAAAATGAAAGAAAAAATGGAGTATAAATCACCACACAAGACCTTCATTAATGACCACGTACTTGACTGCATAAAACAATAAATGACTTGATTAGACATTAAAATTGAGTTTCGGGGATTCAACCTAGACATGGATTCAGGGAATTCATCAAAATGCAAAATTCATGAAAAGGAAGACCTCATGGAATCCGACAGGGTCTGGATTTAGCGAGACAAGTGGCAATCGAGGTATTCGTTATGAGGAGAATTTTGTGGAAGAACAAACTTTGAGAAATCTGAGTGATGATGAATTTAGTGAAAACCTAACTTTGAGGAATCCGGAGACCAACAGATTTAGTGAAACCTATTTCCTCAGGTAATTCAGTCCTAGGAGAATTTTGTGAAAACTGACTTCGGGGAATTTGTCCTTAGGCAGATTTCGTGAGACTCCCCCAAACTTAGCCAAATTTGATACCAAATGGAAATTCAATGAAACCAATGACTTCACTCCTCAAACAAGTTTACTAGCACTTGCACCGAAAAAGGTTCAAGAGTTACGCCGATACGAAAATATATCTCAATAAATATATTAGAGTATAATTTAAAGCGAGAATCTTCAATACAAAAGTTGTCATGGCTTTATATTCTAAATATAGCAAGTTTCTTACCAGGAAGTTGGTCATATTAGGTAATATCATAGTTATCAAATGTAGGGGAAGTCCAAAAATTTCTCACTTTTTTTGTACTGTGGAGTTGATTCGATGACATGGGGTTCTCTTTATTGAGTTTTGACATTAGAGTTATAAATAGAAAAGAATATATCAGGCTATTTATTTTGAGGTTCTTACAAATAGAAGAGGTAGATCAGGGGCGAGAATCGAGATGGGGACCATCATTACGATAGGATTTTAGTAGCCTTCAAACCACATTTACTATAAATGTATTGAAATAACAATTATAGGGAGATTTGTTTTGGTTCGAGTATGTGCAGGATCATCATGGAAAAAATATGCCCTTAAGTGGCAATAAAAAGACAAAAAATCAGAGTTAGACAACTTGAAGTAAAAATTTGAATAAGTTATCTATATTATTTAAAAAAAATGTAAAAATAGAATCTGTAGAAAATTGAATGTAGTTTGTAAACTACTAGACCTTTATTTAAAAAAAATAGAATTATTTGGTGAAAATTTGAAATTTCAATGAAGTAGTATTTAAATTTTAGGGTAAAAATAAGAAGTAGGTGTTTGTCTGACCACCCTAACCACAATAAATGTAGGAGTTGAGAAAATACAACTTCACAAACCCCGAAGATCACCTGCATGCAAATAACCTGTCACAAAAGAAGAGATGGAGACAAACAAGCAAGGGTTATCTAAAAACCAAAAATGTATATATCAGAGAGAATGAGAGAATGAATTGATATGAAATACAATGGGATCAATCCTTATAAAAAGGAGATCATGCAAACCCTAATAAAACCCTAATAGAAAAAACCCTAATAGAAGCCCTAATAGGATAACATTTAATAATTAATATAATTATTAATTCAAAAAATACAACTTCACAAACCCCGAAGATCACCTGCATGCAAATAACCTGTCACAAAAGAAGAGATGGAGACAAACAAGCAAGGGTTCTCTGAAAACTGAAAATGTATATATCAGAGAGAATGAGAGAATGAATTGATGTGTTAATACAATGAGATCAATCCTTATAAAAGGAGATCATGCAAACCCTAATAGAAACCCTAATAGGAAAACCCTAATAGAAGCACTAATAGGGAAACATTTAATAATTAATATAATTATTAAATGTCACTTTATGCAAACTAAAGTGAAATCTTAAGAAGGGAATAAAGGCAACTTAATTAATACAATTAAGTTAAAACCTTTACTCTAACA